>BQNB010098935.1:2763-25043 GCA_026074375.1 Tanacetum coccineum
TTTCTTATAACCCAAGGCAATCAATAGGGTAGAAATATTATGTCACGAAAGTGAACTTTTACACGATTCAAGAATTATTCAAGTAATATTTGATTATCCGAACCCCAATACCAACATCCTAGAGTTTTTTTATGTCGCATCTATAACCATCTATAACGCAGCCCACTTTCTACCTATGAAGACTTGGTATTGGATATTCGTGTACATTATGCTATTGTGTTTTGTTCCGAGTCTCCATTGTCTACCTTTCTCTTTATTATTCGTTATAGTCCACTGTTTACGTATGGTACATAAAGCAAAAATTTAAGAATGAGATGAGATCAGGCTCGTCGTATTTTCAGTTTCTCACGTTTGGTAATGACATCGAGAAAAAAGTATTATCGTTGGCCCGAGTAACGACCACATACAACTATGTTATTAGTGTATGTTTTGGGTGTTAAATGTGTAGAATATGATTTGTTTCTTCTCATGTAATGAATTGGTATCTATAGGGATGCATTTGGGTTGTGTGTCATCGCGAATGTGATTCAATGGTTTTGGATGATCCACGTGGTGGAACTGCGATCCAACAGATCTAGATAGTCCACGTGGTGGACATCCTATGGTGAAGACAAGTATTGTTGGATTATGACCATATATGAATTAATATATGTCCGGAAATATTTGCGAACCTAAGGGGACGCACACGTTTATATGTAGAACGACGAGAAAATATATTAAGGTAATATATTAAGTGAATAACAAACGATCGTTAAAAGTTAACGAGTATTAAATAATTAGTTAAACGTTTAATGGTTGAACGTAAGAGACTAATTATTAATAAGCCAAAGACAAAAGGGTTCGGTTGCCTTTTCCTTTTTTTCCCTAGCCGGTTGTAACTAGAATCCTACTAGGATTAGGAGTTTTATTTGAGGGCTATAAATATGGTTGGATTTTCATTATTTATATGATACAATATACAAAATAAAACCTAAAAAATAACCTAAAATCGACTAGTGCTTTTCTTCTTTTTGTAACGGCTACAATCAGGTTTTTTTTTTGGGTTCTTTGGTTTCGTTCAGAACAACACCGAACAAAACCGGACACCTTTGGTGATTTTGTTTAAGTTCGGTTTTCTCCCTCTTGGTCTGATTACCTTGTTGTAAGTTGGATAGATTCAGGAGACGAAGGAATATCGTTTGTTTATACACTACTAGTAATAGCATACCTCGTCGTTTGCTTAAGGTAGTATATGTGTGGAAGCTCTAGAGGATTCTTATATTTGATCTTCTTCGTGGTTTCACGCGGTTGGATTATTCACCCAAGCGTAATAAAGAGAACGGTGTTTACGGTTACTATAACGGTGACATCGTTTCTAGATAAAAAGGTAAACACTCTTCTTTTTGATAATTAGTTCTGTTATACACGTGATCATTTATTCAGCTGCGTACTCGTGTTAATTATTATGTTTAATTGAATTGTATAACCCAAACAGTGGCATCACGAGCCATGTGTTGAATCTTTAATTACATGGAATTAAAATTGACAAAATTGAGTTTCTTATTTAATTTAATGCCCGTTGGGGCGTTTTTTTTGTAAAAAGGATTTGATCATGAAGGCTTAAATAAAATTAATTTGACGAGATTTAGGTTGTATGCAATTTTAATATAAAAAACTTGATATATTATTGTTAATTGTTTAAGTTTTTGTTATTAATTTTATAAGGTTCCCATGATAAAATCATGCAAATTTATCATGGATTGATATTAGATATTATAATCTTGTTAATTGTTAAAAAGATTTGTTTTAAATATGATTAAGATACACATAATTTTAAATATTTTCTTAATTGGTAAGATCCTTGATTCATGAATTCGAGGATGACCTTACTTAGTGTGAAATCAATGGGGCAATAAAAATAGTTAAAAAGTTTTATATTTATATAAGGCTTACGCAATCGATTGATTCGATGTATGTGGCCGGAGTTTTTAGGACGAAGGAGCCTTATATGAATAAATGCATGTTTTATTAGGATCATATTTAATGTTTGCATGCCTTAATTGTTAAGTGTGTTTAAATAAATGTTATTTAGTTTAGTTGATGTTTATTTGTTTTATTTTAAGTTCTTGACTTGTGAAGAAAATATAGAGTTTTTTTAATAAAACCAAAATTAAATGGACTAATGATTATCGAAATAAGATTTATTATGAACTATCTATTGCAAAAAGTCAAAAGTGGATTCGGCTTACATCCGATATAAAATCTTCCATGACTAGACTAGCAATATATAGTTTGTAATGTATTCTTTAAATTAAAGTTTTAATTTTATCAATGACGTAATTTGCAAAAGTACTATATAGTTGCAAGGATATGGTTCGGGGGACTCATCCTAGACTTTCGGGTCTTGAGATACATTTTATCCTATACAATACCTTGACTACGTTGTAGTAGTTTTCTTTACACCTTGCATACTTATGTAGAAGTTCGCGATCAATGGTCTAGGGTTTGAATGAATTTTTAATCCTTCTTTAATCTTTTCCTGCGATAAAAAACAATCTTTATATTTCAAGATACTGTGAATCGTCTATTTTAAGGTCTCATACCTTTTGGTATAAGATACGATGTAATTGGTGTTACCGTAATAATAAATAATTGAGTAATAGTTTTTATTAAAAATCAATGATATCGGAAGTGTATGCGATGCTTCTTTTTCGATACATATTTGACACGTCAAATAAAATACCCTTTTCCAACTAAGTTATTGCCATCCAATTTGTAAAAACACTTGTTGATTGCTCTTTACTATGCGTGAGACGTGTGTAGAATTTGTAATCATCAGGGTATTATACGCATATTTTCAGTAAGACGTTATAACTGAGTGATAAATAATTACAGTTTTGAAAAATTGGACAGACTAAGGCGTTGTTGTGGTTAGGACCTGGTTAACACGCGGAATATAGATCGGGATTGTGAAACATGCTTACTAGATTTTATTGAAATAAGTAAGTCCCGTTATGTTTTTTTAGTTTAGGAATTGCAAAAGTTCGGTGAATTATCAATCCGTTGATTACCTTTTGAATTTACACCATCACTAGCTGATCAACTGCTGTGGTGGGGGTTGTCAAGTTGGGGTCCTAACCTTAGGAAATAATTGTTTATTTAGTGAAACATGGGTAATTATGTTTCTTCAAGAGTATTATCGAAAATACTAATTCTTGAACTTTTATGTTTTTGTAGATGGCACTACATGTTCAAAACATAAACCATTCGGCTTTCAGGTCGATGTTTGAAAAAGAAAAACTTTCTGGTAATAATTTCAATGAATGGTTTGCTCGACTTAAGTTAGTCTTGAGAGTCGAGAAGAAAATGCATGTCATTGAACAGCCTTTACGATCATGCTCTGAGGCTGGTGTTTGAAATACTAAACATTGTGGCTCAGTGGACAGCTCTATATGATGCTCATACTGAAATTACTTGTCTTATGCTTGTGAGTATGACCCCTGAACTACATAGACAATTTGAATTGCACTATCCATATGACATGGTTCAGGAGCTTAGATCTATGTTTGAGAAACAAGCTGGAGTGGAAAAGTTTGACTTAATCCAATCTTTCCATGCTTGCCAAACAAGAGAGGGTAAATCAGTCTGCTGACTATGTCATTAAGATGATAAGGATATGTTGGAGCAACTGGAAGGTCTTGGTTATATGATACCAGGACTATCTCAGGTAGGCTTAATTTATGGCCTTATTTCTAAAAGATTTTGTGGGATTTGTAAGAAATTACATATGCATTACTTGGGAAAGACAATTGGTCAAAATTCATCGCTTGCTTAGTGAGTATGAGAAGGGTTTTTCCTTAAGAAGGCTATATCCAAAAGTAATGATGATTAAAAATGGTAAAAATCCAGAGGCCAAAGAAATCGCTTATGAAAAGGCAAGATTAAGGTTTAATGGCATGGGAAAATGATAATGAAGGTTTTTATCCTAAGCCTAACAACCATAAGTCTACTGCTAGGACCTCGCCCAAACTAAGGATGATGCCTGCCACCAATGTAAGGAGTGTAGGACAATTTGGAAAAGGAACGTCCTGTGTTATCTTGATGAGTTGCAGAAGAATGGAGCAGTTGGCTCTGCCAGTTCTTTTAGGGTATCTTAACAATAGAATTATTTTATTTTCCTAATAAGTCTTGGTGTATGACACTGGTTGTGGTACTATATGTATTACAAAACAGGGATTTAGGATTCGTAACGGAAGCTGACTGAAACAGGCTGCTCTTTACTTTGTAGTCGGGCTACTGGAGTTTCGTGGCACAAGTAGAAGCAATTAGAAGTTTTTGACTTAGTTTTACCAAGATGGTCCTTGTGATTTTTTTTAGACAATTGTCATTATGCACCTACTATAACCTAGAGGTGTAGTTTCGCGTTTCTCGTTTTGGTTGACAATGATTTGATCAATGTTTTAAGGAGTGTGGAATTTCAGTTTCAAAGAATGGGGTTCTTTATTTTTAATTTGTTCCTCGGAATGGTATTTATGAAATTAATATGCATGATCTGTACCAAATGTTAATTATATTTTTAATGTTAGCTCTAAAGAGTCAAGCATAACTTGGACTCATACTTAACTATGGGCTGGTTCATCCTTTGCTCATATAAAAAGGAATCGTATTAAAAAGCTGCAACAGAAGGGCTGTTAAAGTCAACGAATGATGATTCTTTTGATAAATAGCGATTTGTTTATCTGGCAAGATAAATAGAAAGAAAAATTTCCATCATTGTAACGATAAGGGCAAAAGATCTTCTTGGAATATTACATTCTAACGTTCTGTGGTTCCACTTAGACATTGTGTCAAGACAAAGGTGCTAGTACTTCATTACATTCACTGATGTTTTAGTCGTCTTATGGTTATGTTTATCTTCTTAAACATAAAACATGAAGGGTCTTTGAAACATTCAAAAGTGTTTAATGAAGTTGAAATCAACTCTGGAAGACCATTAAGGCATACGACAAATAGCATAGGTGGCGAAATACATTAGCCAAGGAGTTTCATAGAGTTATCTAAAAAGATAACGAATTGTTCAACAGCCTTTATCTCCATACACCACCACAACATAAATAGAGTGTCTGAGAGGAGAAAAACGCAATTTGTTTAGAATATGGATGCGATCTATGATGAATCTTAAAATCTGCCTTTTTCCTTTAGGGATTATGCTCCTAGAGTCTGCAACAAGCATTCTCAATATGGTTCCAACATAGAAGGTTGTAAGAATCCATCTAATGAACTGTGGTGTATGGTACAAGTTCAAAACTTGTCTTACTTAAAAGGTCTAGGGCATGTGAGGCTCTTGTGAGAGTGTTACGCCCTGAACAAACTCGATAATAAGATTTGTTAAGTGTAGATATAGGATACCCAAAGGAAACGATGGGTTACTATTTCTATATACTTCCCACCTAAAAAACAAAATTTGTTGCAGGTATGCTGAATTCTTTGAGAAGCGTTCTAATAGTAAGATAATAAGTGGGGACGGCAGGTAGTTCTTAAGACAATTCAGAAAAAGAAGATTACAATACCTTCTGAAATTCAACTTAGCAACATTCTCAAGAGGTTGAAGGTTTTAAACCACCTCAAAAGGAAGTGATTCCGATTTGTAGGTCCGAAAGGACACATCGAGCTCCAAACCGCTTATGTCTAAATATAGAGGTGGAGGAGCATAGTCTAGGGGATCTTAATGAACCCACTAGCTATAAAGCCGCAATGTTAGATTCAGATTCTAATAAGTGGATTGATGCTATGAATGCGGAAATACAATCCATGATGGATAATATGGTATGGGTCATGGTCGATCTTTCCTAGTTGTAAGACCGTTGGGAGTAAGTGGCTTTTTAAGAAAAAGACTGACTTGGATAGGTATTTGTATCACGTTATAAAGCTCGTCTATGTAGCAAAGGTTACACTCAACTCCTACGGGGTTGATTTTGAAGGAAAGTTACTCACCTGTCGTCTGGACATTAGAGCTATAGAATTATCTCTATCTATAGCAAGCATACTAAGCTTCATGAGATTATGACAAATGGATGTTAAAACAGCCTTCTTTAATGGATACCTTGATGAAGACATCTTATATGGTGCAACCTGAAGGTTTGTTGATCCTGATCATCCAGGAAAGTATGCTAAGCTTCAAGTATCCTATGCTTATTAGACTTAAGCAAGCATCAAGAAGCTGGAATAAGATTTGATGAGGAAATCAAATGTTTGGATTGCTCAAAAATCTTGTTGATGCAGCATGTGTCATATCAAAGGCTGGTGGTGGAGTAATGTTACATTCTCATCTTGTATGGTTGATGACATTTATCATCATGGGTAATCACATTCCGAGTTTACAAAGTGTAAAGGATTTCTTGGAAAGTGTTTTTGCTTGAAGGATTTGGGGGAAGCTAGCATTGATTCTTATTGGAATCAAAATCTTATAGAGATAGATCGGAAGCGATTTAATTGGAACTTTGGTCAAAATGATTACATGGTTAAATTCTTCGAAGAGATATAAACATGGATAATTCCAAACGTGATTCATATCACCATGCCAAGAGAAAGACTTGACTTGAACAAATCACAAGCGTGCTCAAACGCCTAAAGAGGTATATCGCAGGAAGAATTGTAACCTTATGCTTCGGCTTGTAAAGATCATCATGTATGCGGTTAGATTTTGAACTTAAGGGGGGAACCTTGATGTTGCGTTTTCTCGCGGCAAAAAATGTGACAAGCCGATTTTCAACAGAATCCAGGTGAACTCACTAGACTGCTGTGAAAAAATTCTTAAGTTATTAAGAAATACCCTAAAGATATGCTTCTTAGGTTATGGAGGAAATACTTAGCACAGAACTTAGAGTTGAATGCTATTGCAGATGCTGGATTCGAGACTGATAGAGATGTCACTAAGTCTATGGACAGGATAATGTTTTCGTTTTGAATGAGGGCAGGAGTGGATTGGGAAGAGCACCAAGGCAATAGTACCAATGCAATGTGATTGCTACGAATCTGAATACATCGCGTGCGTCAGAAGCTGCCGGAAAGCTTTTGGATTAGGAAGTTATCTCAAGGGCTTGGTATTGTGCCAACGGGGGGAATAAATGAACCTATTGAATACTTTACTGCGACAATTTCAGATGCAGTTCATTATGCCTAATGAACCGGGATAGTTCAGAAAGGAGCAGACACTATCAAAGACGATATCAATTATGTTCGAGAGTGTGTTGAAAATGGGCGAAATTAGGGATACTTAAAGTTCACAACCAAATATTAACAATCTAGCTGTTCATTTTACAAAGGACTTTAATAAAATAGGAAGCTTACCTCAACATGCTGGGCATGGGAGCGGCTTAGCCTGCTAGTAGTTTCAATGTTAGATCTAGTTTTAGTAATTGGTTAAGGGATGTATAACATTTTATTTTATGATGGTATTTTGTTATTTTTTATATTTTCATATTGTGTCCCTATTATTTGCATGTTTAAATCCATGAATAATAAATGTATTCTTCTAAATTAATCCCTGTTGTCGATTAACAATATGGGATTATTGTTTAAACTAGACAATTTGAGCGATTGGTGATATTTGGATATTGAGGTTAAGTCCACCAAAACTCACATGATATATAAGTTGAATATTGGATTTTTTTTTTTATTATTTTTCCCCCGCCACAGAATATCACTTTAATGGATCGTCGTCAATCAAGTGAATCTTGTACGTGATTTTTTACATAAATCCTGTGACATGAGATGAAGTAGGTTTAGCATATCGTGGATATTCCTTACTTGATATAGTTTAAGTTGTCCTGAATAAGGACTATAAGGGCTATGTCAGAAGAATGGTTTAAGCAAAATGCTGACTGGACCTTGTAGTAATATAGAATTTTCGTTCCTTTAAATTGTTGGAAGAAGATGCCGCTGTCGGGCACTAGTAGAAATAATCGTTGTGTGTAAATGGCCATACCTGAAAAACTCAAGAAGATATGTCTCATTGATTTTCAGTAATTTGATACTCCATATATGAGAAAAACAGAATCGTTAAATATGGAATGACATTGATCCATAATCCATTTAAACAACGATATCGGAACAAGGGATTGTAAATTTATAATACATTTGTTCATGCCCTGTGAAATCACACTCGATGTTTTTCGGGCTTAGCATTGCGTGTTGATAGACCGCTTCACAATGTTATTTATTATTCATACATGTCCTAAGTGGAGCTGTTGTGTTTATGTCCATATATGAATTTAATTTATGGTCAGAAAATATTCGAATCTAAGGGGACGCAACGTTTATATGTTGAACGGACGAGATAATATATTAAGGTATTATTAGTTGGAATAACAAACGATCGTTAAAAGTTAACGAATATTAAATAATTAGTAACGTTTTATGGTTGAAGTGAGGGGAATAATTATTAATAAACCGAAGACAAAGGTTAATGGTTGCACTTTCATTTTTTCCTAGCGGTTGTAACTAGATTCATATGAGATTATTAGGAGACTTACTTGCTCACAAGTAACAAAGACTATTATTATATTGGTTATACTTTCATTCATTTGTAACTTGAAAAAAAAAACAAATAACCTAAAATCGACTAGTGCTTTTCTTATTTTTGTAACCGGGCTACAATAGTTTTTTTGGGTCTTTGGTGTCGTCCTTCACAAGAACAAAACCGAACACCTTGGGGATTTTGTTTTAAGTTCGGTTATCACCTACTTGGTTATTCCTTGGTTCCGTAAGTTGATAGATTCAAGAACGAAGAAGATCGTTTGTTATACACTACTAGTACTAGCATATCTCGTCGTTTGCTAAGAAGTTATAGTGTGTTGGAAGCTTAGAGGTTTCCTACTCTTTGATTCTTCAGTGAGTTTCACGCGTAAGGATTATACAAACGCGTATAAAGAAGACGATTTGTTTACGGTTACCTATAACGGTATGTATCGTCTCTAGCTAAAAGGTAAACAATCTTTACTATCTGTTAATTATTATGTTCTTCACGTGATCATTTATTTACGTTGCGTAATCGTGTTAATTAATATGATTATTGATTTTAAAACCAACAAGTATGGACATGTGTCAGTGATATCGTTGTTCTATGGTAATAAGAAATATTATGGTTCCTATGTTTAGTTTTGCATTTTTGCATTATATAAACCAACTACACTATGGCTTATGTATACCGCCTTGATTGACCAATCCACTCAATAAGTATTAGGACATTTTAATGACCTCATGGCCGGTTACGGGCCGGGAACTGATCCTGGTCCTTGGACCATTTGCGCATCATTATATATGACCCAATATCTAAACCCGAAACAAGAATTCTGAAGTACCATGGTTTTGAGGAATGAAAACAACCGAATCATGTCCAACTCTGATTCTCGTGATGTGTTACAATGCTCTATCTATAAACTCTTATCTTTAAACTGAATTCTGTGCTTATCTCCTGTAAAAGACTCCAATAGCCGTTTCCTAGCAGTAATCAAAAGGTCTAACTACTCAAAATTCTGTCAGCAAGTTTTGAATGAACTATGCACCAAATCCAGTAAGAACATTACAGATCACGCCATCGTCCTAGAGCTTCTCCCATCCGTATCTTGTCACCTTTGTCAACACAGAACCTGAATTTAGATAATGATGCTTCATCGTCCTGCTTCTTCAATGCAGGGGCTTGGAAAACTAGCACCACTGTTGAGCCCATGTTAAACACAGCTACCTGAAACATACAATCTTTAATTTTCAAATTGGCAACAGAGATCAACTGTAAATTTTATTTATATGCTGATTGTGTCCATTTGACCTGTTAAGAGATAAAACATAACCCATATCGGTCCATTTAGAAGTACATGGGTGGTCGAAATCGCAACATGACCACATCTAGTGTAAAGCATCCAAGAATATTTTGATTAGGGACTAATCAAAGATTAGTTGTTGGAAATGTAAATTTAAATGCACCAATCCATGTGACATTAGATATAAATCCTAGGTGATTGTTTCAATGCTACAATCTCATAGGCCTTTCCCAATAACTCCGTCTATACTTTAGTTTCTGTCTCTAGGTATGTAAATTTACAATGAATTGTTACATATATATAAGATAGAATAATTTACTTTTCTTTGCACCAAATAATATATACTTTATTTTTCTAATGAACCTCCTAAATAAATTTAATTAAACAAATAAAAAGACGTGTAGATATAATGGAATTTCTGTAATCATACTTGAAATACTAATAATTTACAATAAAAAGAACAAAATTTTGTCTAAAAAGTGTTATAGATCGACCTTGTTAAGATATTGTACACAAACAATAGCAAAAGCTCAAAGTATTTGTGTACTTGACTGGTGTAATCAAGCTACATATATGGACCAACTAGATGAGTTTTGTATTAATCAGGAATTTACAAATTTAATATTAGAGAGGGTGTATATATAGGGAACCAATTAGGGCACTCCAGAAACAATCAGTCTCCACAACTCAAGAAACCCGATCCAACTCAACTCGTTATCCAACCTGCTTAATCACTTAAATGTGCCACATCTACTTAATGCCGATTGCAGCACTCGGATAGTACAGGAATGTTGGACACATAGGGAAATGCCAAAAATAACAGAATACTATAGTTTTGGAGGTTGCAAACTTATCACAAATAGATTCATCTTCCCATTTTTCCCCATATTACGACAGATATCCTACATTTTGTGTTATATTTTAGACGTCTTGTAGTTGTGGGTCTCATCTTCATTTGTCCACTTAACCAAGTACACTGGATACTCTAGCATGCAAATATACATAAGACTATAAGCTTTACATGGACAGAATGAAACAAACCTCCTCTCCTTTCTTGACCGACAATCCTGTGCCTTCAGGTTCATAAACCCGCTCTTCAGGGGCTTCTGATTGGAGCAACTTCTTCCTTGGTTGGTTTGTCCTTAAATCAGGTTCAATGAAAAGCTGCAATAAATATTTTGTGAACTAGGTGATCAGTAATAAGTAATAGTTGCAAATTCATCACCATTTACTTGTAAACGGGTAGATTTGGGTTGTATCGTATCTGAAACGAGTCAAATCTATATATAAGACTAAAATGGAAATGGTTCAAAGGGTTATAACTTATTATGAATATTGTTTTTGTATTAAATTGAAAATTGATTATTCAGCAAAAAAATTAAAAAAGAATAAAGGGGGGTCAAACCAGCCCCCTCAGTCGTTTTAAAGAGTACCAAAATAACCCGTTTCTTCTTGGACGCGTTTTACCTGATACTCAATCAGCCCGACCTATCCACCTCACCACATCTAGTTTAAATATTTTGTGTTTCAAGGGAGGGCTAACCAATCACATGATGTGTCCTGTCCCATATCAAATGTAGAAACAAAGGAAGGGTAAATCAAGACAATGATACCTTGATAGAGCCAATATTTGTTGCACCTATTGCAGCAATTGCCATATAACCTTCTTGCCATCTACCTTCAAGCACAACCTGGTAACAAAGAAACCATGAATCCTATTAAGGTATAAACTATAAAGAGCAAAACTAATCTTGAAAGATTAAGCAATTAAACTAGTCATATGGAAACAAATATGGGTGTCGACAATGAGTGACGAGTGAGCTTATTATTGATTTCCAAGAGAGGGCCACGTCATGCTAAAATCAATGAAAATTTTCTTATGTTTCTTAGATTTAACACATAACCTATGACATCTGTCTATACAATGGTACCTGTCCCTGTTAGTATGAAGTCTGCTGATACATCATATATCATAGACACGGGATTTTATACAAAAGAAGCAGCAAATACATAGCATAATAAGCAACTTGGAGACCTAGACATAGTATATAAAAAATATCAGGTGAGCCTGAAGTTCATGAATTTAAGAATTTTTAGAAGTGCTTGACACCTACAGTAGAACTTCTAAACAAGAGTACATGAGCCTTGTGTAATCAACATTAAGACATGTTATATTCAGTATGCAACGCCAAGTTTTTCAAGTGTGGAAAGAGTTGATCATGTGGAGGATGTAGTGGAAAATAGCGAAACAACAAATAGAAAGGGTTTTTTAACTCCGGGTAGAAAGGAGGTTAAAAAGGTGTGATTTTATCATGCTGAAATATACGAATATGAAAGTTACGAACAATTTGATTACATCGCTAGGCCCTTCTACTACTTGTGAGGAGGATGACATGGATGAAGAGGACGTGATCAGAAAAGGCTGATTTTGAGGATCATGGTCTATGACTCTATGTTTGGCTTGTCTTATCTTGTATTTGTTTCGAGTCAAATATAGTTTATCTGTTGTCTTTGTGATGTAGTTTCCCTATGTAACGGGCTGAGATATGAGACTCACTCATAGCTTTTGTACTTGGCTGTTTTTTTTTTGGGTAATCTATTTACCCGGGTAAAACCCTTTACCAAAAAAAAAAAAAACATTTCAGTATATGTTCTGAACTCTTATACCATTATCATGTGCTTTTGTTGTTAATCAATCTATTGTATTTGTATTACTGGGTTGCATACAACTTAGCTCGTTCGGCCAATAATATTAAGTTGAGCCAAAACAGTGAGAATTAACTTATATTTGAGAAGTAAGTTTAGAATTACCCTTTCATTCTCAACATAGAGATTTTTTATAGTCCTGGTAGCACGCTCATTCACAGGGTACAGCCGACCTAAACAAAAGTGACACCATAGGTTAAAAGGATTATGTTGCTAAAAACAAAGTTCACTTCTAATTTTACAATGCTCCATGAGATACAAGAAATATGTTGTTATCTATAAGCTTGACATGGCAAGATCAAACTGATTCACTTTAATGGTCTTCTTTAATCACCATCATAATTATTACAATAGGCGTTATATAAATCAACCGTCTACAATTCACAAAATGCAAACTACCTGTCAAAGATATAGATGTGATATAGCAATACTACTAAATACCTCCTGAATTCTATGTACAAATTTTGAAGCATGCAAAAATGCTATACAACTAACCGTATACTCAGGGACGGACCCAGGATTTTCAAGAGGGTGTTGCACAAAATAATTGTTGGGCCAACTAAAGTTAAACTGTAAGAAACGAAAGTAGCAAAAAAGTTTATTCAGGGTTGCACATACCAAAAACCGACAGTTTTGAATTTTTTTTGCACTACGTGACGTAAAATTGGGTGTAGCCCGTGCCACACCCGGCACCCATGTAGGTCTGTCCCTGCGTATACTATATATTTGATATTCGACTTGGGATCTTTGGAGATTAGGGTTAATCATTAATAAATTTATGTTAGCACGACACATATAGATGTCTATCGCCACTCATTTACACTACAATGTGTCTGCTAGGAGAGGATGAAATTGGTTTGGGTCTACAAACTGGAAATCCAAACTAGGCTGGAACAGAACATCAGTATCTGGTTCTTGAATCACGATTTCAAAGAATAAAGCAAATGCAACAATTATAATTACCAGAAAAATGGCGCCGGAGAAGCACATTCCAATCAACTGGGGAGTGAACTCGATGGTAGTCTCCTGGCCCGAGGTATATAACACAGTAAAAGAGACCTGTGATGGGACTGCAATGAACAGTAAAAGAGACCTGTGATGGTAGTCTCCTGGCCTGAGGTATATAACAGCCAGATTTGTGTACTTTTTTTTTGGGTAATCATGGTTTCCGACCTTTTGGCCAGATTTGTGTACTTAAATACATAGCCACCAGTTTGCAGGTCTTAACCAATATAAAATAGTTAAAAGAGTAACAACATGAATTAGATATTTAAATATATAATCTACCGCGATGAAGAGGACTCCCTAAGTTTTGGTGATGCCAATGAAATTCTCCACCATGATTTGGTTCCCTCATCCCTGAGATTCTTTTCTTGTAAGCTGCTATCTTCACTTACTTCTTTGGCAGCCATAAGAGGAAAGAATGAACCCGACCCTAACAGGGAAGATACTGAATAGGAGAACCCTTTAACTTGCTCGATCAAAACCCCTTCTTTTAGCTCGCCAACTCTCATAATGGTACCATCAACAGGACTGACCTACAGTTGGAATAGTTAGATTACGAGAAAATTCATAGATGTAAGCATCGCAATTTCGACCCATTTACTTATGGACTCGTTGATTTGGGTTGTGGTCTATTCACAGATTCTTGTTATCAAAACATAATCATTTATTTTTCTTTTATAGATGGACGAAAAAGTATATGTGAGCCAAGCCAGTCTTGCAAATTTCTAACTGTACTAGAAAAAAACCCGTCACCTAGCATGCCTAACCTACCATTTTTCCACCTAATTAAATAACGGAATTAAGTATGGAATATAATAGCAACGGATTTCGGTTACCAGACTATGTGGGTCAGAATCGATTGGCCTGGAACCTTCTTTCAGAGCTCGAACAAAAAAATCTTGAAGTGATGCATATTGATCCAAAGGTAAAGCCACCTCTTCCAAATCTAAGATATGAAAAGAATGACAGTACTATAGAGTTTGCTACAGATAATTTAATGTTCTAAACAAATAAGTGAGGAATCAACAACATACTTGAATGAAACGCGCGAGCCCAAGCTCTGTGAGCATATGGACGCAGCCAAACAGGAAGTTCCTGGAAAAAAACATAACAAGATTATAATATGCTAAGTGGTGTGATACATATTGCTGTTCTCAACAAAAACATAACAAAACATATTGCTGTTCTCAAAAAAAAAAAAGTTAATAACGATGACGCCCTATTGATAGTAGGGATGGCAAAAGCACCCGAAACCCGAACCGGTTGGGTCGGGTTCGGGGATGGGTTGGCGGGTTTGGATACGGGTTCGGGTAGAAATATTCTTTTTTTCTCGGGTACGGGTTCGGTTGCGGGTTCTGGTAATACCCGCCCCGTTTACCCGTATCCGTACCCGTTTACCCGAATCCGTACTCGCTTTTATTGTCATTTTTATATAAGGCCAATTTGGGCTCCTAGCCTTGTACAAAATATTTGACTACTCGTATTCTAAAAGTTATTTTTATCAACCATATCTTGGTATATCCAAACAATTAGTCACGCCTGACTCTTCAATTCTCGTATCAGTTCTTTCATCTTCGGAGTTTATGTCTTAAGGTTCTTCTTTTATCTTTTTTATTTTATCTTTAATTCATTAATTGTTTGTTTATTTAATCATTTAATTATCCATTGAACTTTTATACATAATTATTTAACTTGGAATCATTACAATAGTGATGAGAGTGTAACTGTGTATTGATCATTTTCGCACTTCATACTTAGGCATTTTTTTTTACACTGTCCATGAACGAAATCATATTTTTCTTACATTGTTCATGTCCAACGAATATTCAATTGCGGATAACCGAAACCCGCGAGTAAACCCGAAAAACCGATGGATAATACTAACTGGGTATCCATCGGGTATTGGGGTGGATACGGGTTTGGAAATTATAAACGGTTGCGGGTACGGGTTCACTAAAACCCGACCCGTTGCCATCCCTAATTGATAGACAATCTACGAACAAGTCTTGAAACACCTAAAAAGATTTTGATGTGATGGAGTTTATACAATCATCAGTCGAGAAACTTTGATGAATTAACATCTTCGTCACCAGTCATATGATTGGCTAACATTTAACATAGCTAAAAGAAATTCATCGACAAGTAATATTGTTTGTCATTTTTTACTGAAAATTCCTTTGCACAAAATTAAAAAACAGCCACGATACTCATCACATTTTTATCTTAATCTAACTTTTATTATATCCGTGGGGTTAGTGGTTGCAATGGATTTACATAAACAACACAACGAAATAGTGAATATTGTTTAAGAGGTCAAAAAAAATATACAAATTGCACACTGATGATTAATTCTACGCAAATAGCCTATGCATACTCACCGTGCTGGTTAAAGATCCCCAAAACCTTGAAATTGAGCGCAGAGGTAACATATTCAGAAATTTAGCCTACATCCAAGATGGTGAATTAAGCAAAAAACTAGCAGGTATATTTGAATACAAAACCGATATAAAGAAATAATACTTTGACATCAGGTTGGAGCTCGAGTTCAACACCGCTTTGTTTGGCCTCTTCAATCTATATTGAAAAAGTAAAGAAGTCATTAATTGCAACTTTTCAACATTAGTAAAAACAAGTTAAAAAGAAAAAGAAAAACATACTTTGTTATCGTTATACATTCGTCTAGCATGAAGAGCACCAAGCATTAGTATAGTTGCCACGGTTGCACCAGGCACTACAAACTCTGGAAATATAAACTTAGTTAACAATAGTAATTATTAATAAGAATTTGCAACTGAAGAAGAAGAAGAAAAATAACCTTGAGAAGAAGTATGCATTTTACGACGATTAAACAAGAAAAAATGATTCATATTCTATTATTGTTTTAATTTCTTTCAACAACAAGAAGATGAAGGGAGAGGGTTTTTCCTACGCTCTTGACTTCCTTTTACCTTACTTTTTTTCATTCTTATAACTTCAACAAAATATGTATAAGTTGTAATAAATCTATTATATCTTTTTAGCGTGTTATCCGGTAAAATACATTTACGGAGCCGCGTGGTGGCTAAAGGGAGGGGCGCTTTGGCTGCATTGTGGAGCCGCGATTCGAGCTTCAAACGTCGAGCCGAGTCGTCGGTTTAAAGGATTAAAAAAATTGCAGCTGTCGTGGTTCTTGTTGTTCTTTGTTAGTGGGTTAGGTTTGTTCCATGATGTGCATGTCGGTCTCAAAATATTTAAAATAGGAACTCATTTCTTCTGTCTTTAATTTCTCTCTCTAAACACAAAGACGCATGTTATTTAACTAAGGTAAGATAAATCTAAGGCCCCGTTTGGTTCGCGGAATCTTATGAAATTGAAATCTGATTCCATTCCATAACGTGTTTAGTTGGAAGATTCAAGGAATTCAGAATCTGAATTCCATTCCTTTAGTGTGTTTGGTTGGCAAATGGGATGAAATGAAAATAATTCAAAATCCTTTATGTGTGGAATTCAACATTTCAAATTACATGGAATTTGATATTTTTATCATCAAAAATAAATTATTATTATTATTAATTAATTAATTAATTTGTTATTATTTTCTTATTATTATGATTAATTTTTATTTATACATTATTATTTTAAAAAAATTATATTTATTTATTTATTAAAAAAATAATTTATAAACCATACTTTTTATTTTATACTTTAATAGTTTTATAAAATTACATTTTATTTAGATATCCTTTTTATTGAAATAATGTTAAATACATATTTAAAAAAAATTCATATATCAATTTATATAACACTATTTAAAAAATTATTATTATTATTATCTTTATAAATAATATATTTAATAAATTATATTCAGTTTATCAATTTCAAATTAAAATAGAATTTATTTTAATATAATTATATAATTTGTTTTTTTCTATTTTATTTTTTCCAACCAAACACGCGATAGTTTTCACAAATTTCAATTCCTTGAGATTCCGAATCCAAGATTCTAATTCCTTAACATTCTAATTCCTTAACATTTCAATTCCTCAGACAAATTTCAATTCCACCAAAAATATTCTGCGAACCAAACGGGCCCTAAAAGAGTGGTGGACATTTAGGATTTTGATTCATCAAGAACTGATAAAGAGGTTTCATTGCCACCTAATTCGTTAATGCATGGTATTTCTGTGTCTTCTTTTAGTCTGTAGATTTGTGAATTCGTTAATGCATAGTATCCCGGTCTCTTTTTTTAGTCTGTAGATTTGTGTGTTTGTGTTTGTTTAAGATTTCTGATAAGTCTAATATGTGATTACAAGTGCTGATTTTATACGGTTTTCTACAAGTCGTGTTTTATTTGTGTGTCATGATTTGTAGATATGTCTTTCTGTTTCTTTAGGCTTTGCGCTATCTTTTAAGATCTGGTTTCTGGTCACACGTGTTGCTTTTGTATGGTTTGTGTAATTTGTGGTTACAAATGGTTCATGATATCCTTTAGAGTTTGATATTTGCTCGAGAGTGTTGATTTTATAGATTTATAGCTGCTTAAAGTTATGCTTTGTTTGGGTGTAATGATGTCTCAAGTCTTCATTTTATTATAACTCCTTAAAGTTGTGTTTTATTTGTCGGTCATGATGCTTCGAGTTTCCCCTTTTTTGGTTGAGCACAATGATAGGATGGTTGGGTGCGAGATTGACTCGGCTTAGAAACCACTATTATCACAACCAAAGTGATAAGGAATTTGCGAATATGTGTTTGCATTTTTTTATACGAATCTCGTCTCTGCAACGTCACTTTGGTAAACCCACAGCCGTTTTTGGTGGGGTGTGATCATAAGTGATATAAGTTGTGTTTTATTTGGTCGTGTCAAAATGGAAGGGTGTCTTCATGACGACCTGATGTATTTTTCGTCATGTCTTTCAATCTTGTCTACAATATGTGTCTAAAATATGTGGTTATTAGTGTTGTTTTCTCGAATGTTGTTTTGTTGCGCAAAATGTAAGGATAATTGAAGGTCATTTGCCTTAGCAACCTTTATCATCACACCTGAGAAAATCACAGCGTTTGGACCCATTGTAGTCTTGGTATAATCATAAATGCTATAAGTTGTTATTTGTTTACATGTGGCAAGATGAAAGGTATCTCGATCACGGTATGATGTATTTGTCGTGATGGTTCCAAAGCTCCGCTTAAATTAATGTGGCCTGTGTCGTAAGTGTTGATTCCGTATTCACTATCACTTGTATTTTATTTGGAAGTGATGCTATTTCAGGATTGTTGTTTTGCAGTGCGAAGTGGATGGATGGTTGAACCTGAGATTCACTCCGCTTAGCAACCTCTATAATTGTAACCGAAAAGCGAATGTCGAATATGCAACGAACCCCAAAAATTAAGTGGCAGCTTTGTGGAAAGCAGGCTAACAAAAACATTGGTAAGCATGAACGTTTCTTCTTTTTAATCCTATTAGCCGACGGCTCGGATCAGTTAGGTGAGTTAACGGAAATCTCATATATTTTCATAGCATGGAAAAAGTTAGGGTTTGGGTTTGATGAAAATATGCATCTATGTCGCTTTTAGATAGCCCAAAATGATTGTGTTTTCAAAAACATTTGTGAAGACGCTTTTTGTATAAACGGGTGATGTAAGAGGATGTGATGATAGAGTTTAAATATCTTTTACTGACTTCAGACCAAAGTGAGATTATCGGCATCTTGGCGGGGCAACTTCCTAAGTTTGCAAATATGAGCCTCATCAAATGACGCGTTTTTTTGTATATGATTTTTTAACTTATCATTTATGCAAGGAACATGTCTAATTTGAATAGAACTTGATTGGATGTGATGAGCCGTTACTGTTTCGATGTTGCCGATTAGGAGGGTGGCTGCTGGGAGAATGATGGATCAACTGTGTTTTGCAGCCATTCCTTCACCCTACACGGTTCACACGCCGAGAAGAGCGTAGTCGTTGGCTAAGAGGATTAAAACAACAGTGATATGTTTTACAGTTATTTGCGCGCCGTCGCTTTGGACAGACCGCATTCATTTGGACCCATTGTGATCTTTGATTTCTGTTAGTGCAAATATAACTGTATTTAATCTACACATTCTCGTTTGTTTTGTTGATGACAAACATGTAACTTGTAATACATAACGTAAAATATACAAGTTACTCGTAATCATTTTTGTCTCAATATCATCAACACATTTCCACGTCTCGATTCCTCGTATGTTACAACACAGGTTCATACATGTTTGCTATGTTGCATTATGATCAAACCTTATTTCACGTAAAATGTACAAGTTACTCGTAATCATTTTTGTCTCAATATCATCAACACATCTCCACGTCTCGATTCCTTGTATGTTACAACACAGGTTCATACATGTTTGTTATGTTGCATTATGATCAAACCTTATTTCACATTTTGCATTTACAAGCACTTTTATACAAATGGATTACTTTTATATTTACAATAAAGTTTACGTCTAAATATATATTTTACAAGTAAACTTTATTTTGACAAGCATTCAACTAGACTTTTTATTTTTACAAGTTTACTTTCTTATAAATAAAAAGTAATTTACATCATGCCTTACATCATCCATATCTTAAAAAAAATCTCAAAGATTACAAAAGATTTTTTGGATCTAGTGAAAAGTAGCCGGTTCCCTAGGAGCGTCGCTAGTTCCTTTTGATTTACAAAGCCGGTTCCATTATGAACAGTAGCCGGTTCCATCAGCTTTTGCCTATAAATAGAGGAGCCTTTCCAATCCGTTTTTGATGACTAAAAACACACTTTTTCCACCATTTTACTCACACTTAGATCTGTAGAAAATGCATTCATAAATCACCATGATCATAATGCTTCTAACTCTCATCTTTATTGTAAGCATACTCCCGAAATGATCCACCAAATCAAGCATCGAGATCTTGCCATCTACATCCACCAAAGCAAGAGTTCTTGTCATTTCCATCCACCACAAAGCACATACATATGAAGATCTACAAGATTAGAGATATCTCATCATCATCATCCATTTGAAGGCTTTCCATCAATAGAAGTTTATCTAGATTAGTCATTCATATCCATTAGACACATTGTCTTAGATCATCATTGTAATCACATTTTGTATTACCAATTAGATTAGATGGTTTATGTGTTTGTGCCATAAAACACAAGGTTTGTTATGTTGAGCCATAAAACATAACGGGTTTGGGTTGGTTCTACCTGGTGTGTAAGAACTCGGTATTTAGCTTTGTACCGGATAAAAGAGTAAGCGATGTAGGGTTGGTTCTACCGGTGTTAGCACTCGATATTTAGCTTAGTACCGGATAAAGTGTAAGCGACATTGTGTAAGGTTTTCTCCGCTGAGAAGGGAGCGTGTTGATCTAGTGAAGTAACTCTCGAGTTGGGTACTCGGGGAGTGGAGTAGGGCGGAGAGGAGCTCCGTGACCGGACCACTATAAATCATCGCGTTTGGTTTGCTTTCTCTTTACATATCGTTATTCTTTACGTTTTAATTATGCTTATGTTGTGGATTGATATCTATGCTTGTGTTGTGAGTACATGTTTTCCTTATGCTTCATATTGTCTTAATAGTCACAAACTTTAATTGGCGCCTCTCATATTAAGTCTGATAAATCGGGTATTTGATGCAAAAGTTTTAAAATTTTAATCAGAAACGTGTTCAACTGAGTATGATCCATGTAACAAATTATCCGAAAAGTGGGACTTAATATGAAAAGAATATCATTCTTAGAAGTCTTGATTATTGAATATCGTTGCTATTCAAGCTTGAATAATGATTAAAATTTGCTATATAAGTTTACCTTAAAGCCTACCAAGTGGTAAAAATTTTCGTCGGATCAAAATATGCATTTTTGGAAAATTCGTCCAGATCTCCGGTTCCTTTGTTAACAAAGGCCGGTTCCCTTATGAAAAGGAACCGGCGGACCCGGTTTTACAGAACCTTTTTCAAAATTTTGATCAACTTTAAAAGCTCATAAAACACTAACCGTAAATCCATACGAGTCGTGCCACCTCTCGTTTCGAAGAGAATTGAGTCTAGTTTCTAATAAAATAGGTTAGAGGTACTGATTATAAGTTTAAGTAAGTCGAATTTGAAAAATACTACAAAGTATCCAAATTTTAAAGTTTCGTATTAACGTAGAAACTCAAACTTTTGAGTCGGGCAACTTTAGTTGGTATCCTTTGAACATTTATGCATCCTTCTTTGAAATTAAAGTATTTTGGACATTAATCAAGCTTGGTATACATCGTTTTATTCAACACAAGGCAAAAAGAATTTTTTTTGTACGATATGTTAAATGTCTAGTTGTTTTACTTTACATTGTTTATATATGTTGATTATATGCTTATTTCTCATCATATATAAGCTTGTTTATTTGTGAAGTATATGTGCCTTCCTTATCATGTATTTCATTAGCTCGTTTGTTAATTTAGGGACTTAAAAATGTTTGTACGATTCTAAAAGGAGTGTTTGGGATAACTTCTAGTTTTGTCTAAAACAGATTTTCGTAAATGTTTGGATTACTCATATTAGTAGAAATAATGATTATAATGTGAGATATGCTATATGGATACTTGTTTCCTTTCTTTACACTTTGTATTTTCGTTTGCTTGTTTTTGGAACATAAGTTCTTGTTTGCCATGCTATTTGTTCATCTGTTTGTCGATTTCATGTTTTCGCTCAATTGAGCTTATGCTAGGTCTCGTGCTCCTTATATAGTCATACATATCTTCCTTTGTATTTTCTATTTCAAGTTCTCGCATAA
>BQNB010098936.1:0-25043 GCA_026074375.1 Tanacetum coccineum
AACATACAAATACAATGTATTTTTGGTACGTTTTTAGTCATTTAAGTCTGTCTTTAATGGAAAATGGTATGTGTAATTAAGCACATACCACCCCATACTAGAACTTAAAAAGTCAAATGCATAACCCAATCATGAAGAAAGTATCACAAATATCTTAAGCCGTTTATCAAGTATGCTACAAGATAAATGTTAAACGATAATAATCTTAGGATATTGGATTTCCCCAAACTAATAGCAAGCAAAGGCTAGGAAGCTCGAGTGGACCGGGACAAAACACCGAACACGAGAGTCTTCAGAAAATTTTGGGTCAATCCTACAGTCAATCATAAGCACAAAAAACAAGAATCAGAAGAGTACAAGCTTCCTCACATCACAATAGAAATAAGAAAGAAGATAGAAGGATAAGCATGGGGTGCCTCCCACGAAGCGCTTTATTTTTGGTAACCGAGTCACATAGCTTGACTCGATCCCCGAATTCATTTGTCCTTGGGGAAAGTGTGGAGATCCTGGACTACCTTGGGTAGTAAGTCTCCTCCGAAGTAATGCTTCAAACGATGACCATTCACCTTAAAGTTTGGACCATCGGGTTGAGATAACTTGATGGTTCCGTATGGAAAAACTTTGGTGATGGTGAAAGGTCCTGACCAACGAGTTTTAAGCTTTCCCGAGAATATCTTTAGACGAGAGTTGAAGAGTAAAACTCGATCACCGACATTGAAAATGCGGTTTTTGATCTTTGAGTCGTAAAGCTTCTTCGTCCACTCTTTATATATCAAATAATTCTCATAAGCTTGATCACGAAGCTCATTAAGTTCATTAAGTTGAAGCTTCTGGTGATCACTCGCGGTTTTAAGATCGAAGTTAGCATGTTTCAAAGCCCAATATGCTTTATGCTCTAACTCGATAGGTAAATGGCAAGACTTCCCGTACACTAGTTTGTAAGGCGTACAACCAATTGGTGTCTTAAAAGCGGTACGAAATGCCCACAAAGCGTCATCTAGTTTGTCTGACCATGAGGCACGGTTTTCTCCAACCGTCCTTTCTAAAATACGTTTCAAACCTCGATTGGACACCTCCACTTGACCGCTCGTTTGAGGGTGATAAGCGGTAGCTAAACGATGAGTGACCCCATACTTAGACATTACTTTAGCAAACTGATCATTACAAAAATGGGTCCCACGATCGCTTATAATAGCTCTAGGCGTTCCGAATCGGGCAAAAAGAGACTTCAAAAACTTTACTACAACTCTAGCATCATTTGTGGGGAGCGCCTTTGCTTCCACCCACTTCGAAAGATAATCAACGGCAACGAGGATGTATTTATTCCCATGTGAAGACGGAAATGGTCCCATAAAATCAATACCCCATACATCAAAGATTTCACAAACTTGAATAGCGTTTTGAGGCATCTCATCTCGTTGTGAAATTTTGCCTTGTCTTTGACACGTATTCATAAGTGTAGAATACACATATCCGTTTGTACCTAAAATAACCCAATTAAACCCAAAACAGACCAAAAATGGCAAAAATATGCTTGTATTTGTGTTTTGTGTGTGCAGATACGGATATATCAAAAATCACAAGAAAACAGTCAAAAATGGGCAAGCACGGACACGAGAATCAGAAAAGTACAAAGCCGAAGCCAGAAAAGTCAAGCCTTAGTTAAAATCAGCCAAGAAAAGTCAAAGTCAGTCAAAGATGGTCAAACTAAGTGAAACACAAAAGGACAAATCCTCAAAATGTTTCACTTTGGTCCCTCAACTCTCATAAAAGTCCAAAAATGTCCCCTACTCCCTTATTGGGCCCAGGAAAGCTTAATGGGCCTCTTAAAACCTAGAAACCCTATCCGGATCCCAAAAGCCCAAGTTACTAGCCCACCTTCTCTTTTTAATAAACCACAAAGGATGGTTTTGCAATTTCCAAAAGTGATTTATAACTAGAAAAAGATAAAAGAAGGACAAGGGCCATTTGTGTAATATCCCAAAGTTATAACAGTTTTTAACTGCCAAAAAAAATGGGCGCGAAGTTTTTTTTACTATTCATCGTCACTTACAACTTACTATCCAAGGTAAATCAAGGGGCAAATGAGAATTGAAGGGTCCTTTAGTCAATTAAAGAGCTCATAAGTGCAAGGCAAGGGTCAAATCAGTCTTTCCAAGGGATTCATTAGCTCAAGATCAAGCTCAAGCCACGTCAACCATGGTGAAAGCACAAATAATAGTGGGTTTTTGTGCTAATCTACTCACAGAACTAGCACATCATGTCACATCAAAGAATGACATGCTGGCAATCCGCAGGTGTCCACAAATCAATCCAACGGCTCAAGACCAATATCTAATCATTGAAGGAATTGATGGCTGAGATCAAGAGAAGTAGGCATCAAGGAAAGGGGCCTAGAAGGTTCCCTTGCAACCTATAAAAAGGCCTCACCTCTCACACACATGGGGACCCTAGTTAGTTTTTATACGTAGCTTTTAGATTTAGTTTTAGCTTAATTTTAAATTCATAGCTTAATGTTGTTTTCAATCTTGTAATCTTTCTTTTAAGTAATGTAAGCAAGCTTTATTATAATGAAATTTCAGTTAACCTCTCAAAATTTCTCTAATTCATAATCTCTCATTTTTCTTATTTAGTTTTAAGCTAAAGCTCAATAAGCCCTTATAAGCTATTCAGCTCTCATGAGTCTCTAAGCTCATGATTGAGCTTAATTGGACTTAATCACTCTTTAATATCTTAAACCAGCTTAAAAACTTTAACAATTGGATTTATAAGCTATGGAAGGGGAGCTAACTTTGGAAGAGCTCCCAAGGACTTATACCCTAGCTTATTAATAAGCTAGGGAGCTTGTAGCTGCCCTATTTGGGAACCTTTTGTTGAGCTAAAGGTTTTTTGTAAGTTCCTCTTTAAGTTTCATTAATTACTTGTCTCTAGTTCTTATTAGTTTTAGATTGCTTGTTAATTTTGCTTAGTTGCTTAAATTAGTTGCTTAATAGTGCTTAATTCTCTTTACTAGTGCTTATTAGTTATATGTTTTCATCTGTTTTTGCTTAAAAAGGTTTAGATCATTAGAACTTCATTTCTGTCCTAAAAATTTATAAAAACCAAAAATAATAGTGTAATCTCTTAGATCTTCATTCTAGCTTAATTTAGTAGTTAGATTCTGTCATTTAAGTTTGTTATAAGCTGTAGTTTATCTGGTATTAATGCTTTGTTAAATGGATTCTCATTTTAAGCTTAACTCAAATCTGTCAAGATAAATAAAGGGGTGTTTGGCATAAGCTTATTTGACCTTCTAAAGTCAAAAGTTTTTGTGCAAACCTTTTTAGACAGCTTTGAATCTAGTTAAAAACAATAGGAAATGAGTTTTTATAAATTAGATTTGAAAATTTAAAGAATTTGAGCTTATATTAAGTGTGCCAGCACCAGGGGAAGTTTCCTTTGAATTTCACTTATGAAAATTTTGATCTAAGCCCTCCAAGGCTTAGATCTTGCTTACATTTTGTTTATACACTCTATTTGAGTGTGTTTTAAGTGCAGGATTTCCCTTAGGAAACCTGCACTCTTGGTTTGCACTTGTGCAAAGTGCACCAGTACTAACTTAAAGTTAGTACTGCTGTCACCATTAGCCTAGTCTATAGTTAAGTATAAGTAGGTTTTAGGTGCTTAGATTCAAGTAGGATTTAGTTTAGTTATAGCTTAATATAGATTAAGTTTTAAATTTGTAGAGGAGTATCTCGTGGTTTGATCTAGATTAAAAGTGACGGCTTCGTTATCAACTCGAAGGGTTATTTCTTCTCCATAAACATCAATTAAAGCACGACCGGTCCTCAAAAAGGATCTTCTAAGTATGAGAGGTACTCGAGGGTCGGCTTCGAAATCGACAACAACAAAGTCGGTAGGAAAATGGAACTTTCCCACTTTAACGTAAACGTCTTCAGCGATTCCTTTAGGATGGGTTATGGATCGATCCGCTAACTCTAAAGTCATCCGAGTTGGTGTAAGTTCGGGTAAGGAAAGCTTTTTCCAAAAGGAAAGAGGCATAAGATTTATGCTTGCGCCAAGATCGGCCAAGGCATGACATACATCCTTTCCCAGAAAATTACATGGAATAAGAAACTTGTCGGGATCTCCAAGCTTTTCGGGAAGTTTTTTGAGGAGCATTGCCGAGCAATTCTCGTTCAACGATATCTTAGCTAATTCAAACAACTTTTCCTTATTCATGAGCAAATTCCTAATAGTAGGAGCAAATCTTGGCATAAAAAACAAAGCATCCGCGAAACTTATATCAAAATGCAAATCTTGAAACATTTGAAAAATCTTCTGGGGGGGGGTGGGGGGGGGGGGGGGGGGGGGGGGGGGGGGGGGGGGGGGGGGTCTGGGTTTTTGATACGAAGCTTTTTCACAAAAAATTTCTTGGTCAAGTCGAGAAGGATATGGAATATTTGGCTTAGGTAAACTCTTCGGAACATCGGGTTCCGGAATGGGAGTGGTTTTAGGCAAAGTCTTTGAAACATCGGGTTCCGGAATAGAAATAGGGATAACCGGAGGTGGGATTTGAGCGGTACTTCCTTGGAAATTAGATTGCTCCTTATCCGTTGTCTCCTCGGTTTCTCGTTCCACTACCTTTTTAGGAGAAGGATTAGTAGGAATCGAGGGTCCCTCGTAAGCAACACCACTTCAGTAGTGATCGCTTTCATCTCACCCTTCGGGTTTGGAATGGTATTACTCGGAAGAGTACCCGAAGTTGAGGCTTGGTTTTGAAACAATCCACATATCATGTTTTGCAAATTATTTTGAAAGGTAGTTTGTTGATTCATCATGACGGCTTGTTGAGATTTTATCGTGTTTTGAATTTCATTCTTAAGATCTCCTTTCAACGAGTTGATTTGATTTTGCGTGTTTCTCATCATTTGATCATTAGTTCTCTTATAACTTGAAAAATCATTTGAAAACTCTTGTTGAACTTGAGTATTAGTGTGGTATACCCTATATCATAACACGGGGTCGATTCTTAGATCTGGCTAGTTTCTAGAGAGAGAAACACTAGAGAGAGAATAGTCTAGAGAGAGAAAGTGTTTCTTTGGTTAATGAAATAATGAACTAGCTTGCCTCTTCCAAAGTTGGAAGAGGCTTATATAGTTCTTACAAAATACCGGGTATTCGTACCCGGAATAAAACCGAAAGACATACGATTAACTATTAAACTACGAACTATTATAAACAATAAATAAACGGGGTGACTGAGTCTTTTACTCATATCTAACAATCTCCCCCCTAGGAGTCACCCTTGAAAACACTAGACATTAAGCTCTTACAGCTTGCATCTCTTGATTCTTCATGTTACATCTAGACATTGTTGTAGTGATCCTTTTGATAACAAATGAGCTTGTTTACTTTGGCTTGTTGTTATTGTATCATGACATTCTTGAGAGCATCAGCCAAACTTAATCTCTCATCATTCTAGAATCTATTGCCATCTTGGCATAGTGAAGAAGAATATGATATCAGAGTGTGCGGAAGCTTTGACCAACCTTATGAGATCTTCATAACTTCATAACAAGTGTAGGTCATGTCTGAGCATTTGGATTATTAACTTGACAATACTGGAACTGGGTATCCCACTCCATCTCCACTTAATGATCCTGTAATGAACCAGTTAGCAAAAAGGACAAATCGATTTAATAAAATCAGTCTAAGTGTTAATTAGAAAATATTTTGTAAACACTTCAATATTTTTGATGGTTGTTCAAATGTTCAATAACCGTCAATACTTATTCTGGAACAAGTTTGATTCACGTAGAATCGCCCATCATTTCTTTCCATTGACACAAGTTTTGGATTACCTTGTAGAATCGACACAGTCACACTACCAAGAGCTTTTTTGATGTAGGCCCAGCAGATTTCCGTCTTCCATATGAATACCTTTGTAACACTCTGATGTCTGGAATATCACAAGGATAATGCGTAGGGATCTAAGATAACCTTGTTTCCACAGTGTTGAAAGACAAGATAATGGAAAGTGTCCTATACGAGATTAATTATATCTCTTGCTTCTAGACTCGAAAGTTGCGCTTTGATATTAGTGATCGGAGGCTGGAGCTGACTGCCACCTTTTCAATACCGCGCTTACTCGGAGTGAGTGAGACAGATAGAGTTGCATGTTAAGGTCCCTCCATGTAAACTGAGACAAGTTTCTTAAAGAGAACCTCGAATGGCTGGGAAGGGTTGTGCATTGCATCACACGGTCCATGATGTCGTCTTCCAAATTCAGCCATCACATGAGATTCTGACGCATATGTAATTGACCCGTTTCTTCTTAAGTGTATGGAGGGCTTTCTTTCTTTACACCCGTTATCTGGTACAATCTTTATCATCCTCAACCCCTTCCAGTGCTTAACCGAGACTCATGACTACACCTGTGGGTATATTCCAGTACTAGCTCCATCTCAGTCGGCACTATTCCCTTGTTCTCACATTTACTCCTTTTAATCATACCTAAGGACTTCTGTACTAACTAGTGGATTGTCCTTGGGTAGATCCCTCCGGTTCTGGCAGGATCATAGGAACGAGTACCTAACCTTACCATCCTTATAACTTCGATAAAAGTAAATACATGGTCAGTCTTTTGGTAAAGTTCACCTTGCCATAAAATCACTGTTTGAAAAACTCAATCAGGTACTTATGATATTACTATCAAAGTGTTTAGTACCCGATTGTTTTTGCATTTCAGAAAAGCTCCCCCTCAACATGTGCATCAGTATTCGAAAATGTTTAGCACATGGGGGTGGAGAATACACTTGAGTAATATGATCACATTACATATTTTAATCACATTTTCTCCCCTTATCAAAAATTTCAAATCATTTGACATTTTGGATATCAATTGATTTAAATATGTTATATATAAAAAATTAGGAGAAAAGTGTGCCAATTATTCACAAGCCATGTTTGGAACATATTAATGCTCCCCCTCAATCGTTGAGGGTATGTGTTAGAGTCAGATATGATAATTTTGAAAGATTTTTTCGTTAAACTCAAAAACCTGGTTTTTTAAGTTTAATGAAAAACTCATGAAAGATTCATATGCTGACACATAACATATAATGTACGAGATGTATGTTTCATTACCGATGATATTGACCTTAAAGCTGGAATGATAAAATCATTCACTTCTCTTGATTAGACAGTAGCCAATATCTCTGAGCCTTCCACTAATGAAGCAATCGAGATTTCTGAAGTTTCTTCAGATCTTTATCTTTCTACCAAATATCTCGATGAACTGTAGGTTTGTAGTGGAGGTCGTGGTGGTTGAAGTGTTGATGTTGTATCAGTGGTCTCTGTAACGCTAGAAGGAACATCAGCTGATGCAGTGAGAGCACTGGAGATTTGGTTCCTTAGCTTCTTTTGTCTCTTCAAGACCCGGTTATACTTTCCAATCGGCACCCAGACATTAAATTTGAACAACACTCTCCCCCTCAATCGATGACCCGTTTTCTATTGAAAGAGCTGTAGTCATTGATTGAGTGTCAAATTGTCCGAATTGATTTTCAAACAACACTTTTACCACTGTGGTTAACACAAATAATTTTGAAGAATCAATTAAGAAAAATTATTTGGTTATCAAACAGGAAGACTTCTCTTCCGAATTAAGAAAAATGCACTGAAACGTACATTAATCCCAAATTGCATGGATATAAAGTAATCCATGCCCGAGTAAAATTAATTACCCATTGTTAGGAACAGTTGTCTTTCAGACGACAATCTTTCCTTCAAATGAGAACCGGGTTGCAATTTGAAGTAATTGCAAACCATTTTGTAATTCCAAATGACTTAAAATATTTACCAAGTCTATTTTTATGTACTTGTGTACAAAGGATACATGAGGACACTTCATTTACTCATCCTCTCCTTCTTGAAGGCGTTTGAGGGTTTCAGGGGTTAAACTCTTCATCCCAAGTCGTGGGGTAAAATTCGAACGCTCCTCTTGGTAAAGCTTTTTGGAGGATATCTGCCAGTTGATAGTTTGTTTCCACGAAGTAGAGTTCAACCACTCCATTTTCCACTTGCTATCATCGAATGAAATGGTGTCGTATGTCGATGTGCTTAGATCGTGAGTGCTGGCATTGTTTGCAGTTAAAGCAATGGCAACTTTTGTTATCAAGGTACAAGTAACTATTGCACAGAAAGCCGAGTCTTTTTACTGAGAACTCATCCAAAGGATTTTGAGCACAGCAACCAGACATTGCAATGTATATTCCGCCTCTGTTGTAGATGGCCGTGGCTTCCTTTGCTTCTTATGAAGACCAACTAACCAATCTATCTCAGAAACTGAGCACTTCCCACAGTACTTCTCTCGAATCCGACATCCCGCATGATCCGCATCTGCAAAGCTGTTTATGACATAGCAATTGTCCCCGTCGAGGATACCAAAGACCCACTTGTTAAAATTTTCTTTAGGTACCCCCCCCCCCCCCCCCCGCCGAAAGACACGTTTGATAGCTTCAAAGTGCTTTTTGGTAGGCTTAGCCTGATATCTAGCACACATGCATACAGCGAATACAAGGTCTGGTCTACTGGCTGTAAGGTACATTAGGGAGCCAACCATTCCTCTAAATCAAGTTTGGTCAACTGGAATCCCCATGAGATCCTCGTCCAGTTTCAATCGATCCACCATTGGTGTATCGACTAGGTCAGAGAGATCCATTCCATATTTCTTTAAGGTTTCGAGAGCATATTTTTGGCCTTGGTTAATGAAGATGCCTCTGGGACTTTGAGAAACTTGTAGTCCTAAGAAAAATGACATTTGTCCCATCATTGACATCTGAAATTTGGAGCTCATTTCATTGAAAATATGTGACACCATTAAAGATCTGATTGAGGGCAAAAATGATTGTCATCTACGTATAAGTTAAACAAGTAGACATATGTTGCCCTGATTTGCGTGTGAAATAAAGTTGGATCCACGGCACCTTGAAGAAATTGTTGCCACAAGGACTTTTGATAGTGTGTAATACCACGTCCCATGGTGGCCTGCTTTAGCCCATAAAGAGCCTTCTTTAGACGATAAATTGTGTAGGATTATCTTGGTCTTCAAATCCTTCAGGCTGACTGAAAAATAACTATCTTCCTTGAAGATCACCATTCAAAAAGCTGTTTTAGACCATCCATCTGGTAACTGAATCAGATTCTTAGATTGCAGAAATGGGCAATGAAATTCTGATGGGGGGCCCCCCCCCCTCGTATCCGTGGCAACTGGAGCAAACGATTCTTCAAACTCAATACATTCCTCCTGACATATCCCTTTCAACTAACCGAGCTTTGTTTTATCAGTACTCACCAATTCACAAGCTTCTACTTTTAATCACTTGAAGCGATAACCATAGACATAGGATTGGGCGAGGTACTAATTCCCCATACTTCAAGTCAATCAAATCGGAATTCATCTTGCATGCTTGAAACCAGCAGTCTATCTATACAGCATTTTGAAGTTCTTGGGTTCGACTTGACAGTTTCAGTATCGAAACAGCACCACAAACATCGGATCTAACTGTTACTGGTAGATATAGGACGAGAAGGATTACCAACGATATTATCAAGAGGGTGATCCTTGGTCCATTTTCTGAGATGACCGGTGGTTGATCCACTGGTTGGGTTCAGCTAAACTAACATCCCCTGATGTTGACTGTGCAGAACTAGGTTCTCCTGCAACAGGGTTAACTGAGGGATGAAGGTCAGCTTGAGTAATTGAGGTGTCTTCGATAGTTGGTCCAGCTGCAACACCTTGAGGAAAGACTGGAGGATGCACTTGTAAGGATGACAGTGAATGACTTGTAGAAGGTGCATCTTGAGCAATCGATGTAGAAACAGATGTATTCGTAGAAACAATTGGCGCGTTAACAACAGTAGCCGTAGGAACTGGTTCACTATCTGTAGATTGCTCAAAGTATTCATCGAACATCGGTTGGAATAAAATCTCCAGATCTTTATCTGTCAGTGGAATGTTTGTAGTTGCAGGGACATGTGATGGGGCGAGCCCTGAATTGAGTTGTCCAGGGGTCATCATGAAAGGCTCGGGTCCTGAACTGATGCGTACAGGAGCCATTGTTTGATGCATCTCATCGAATGTGACGTGAATTGTTTCCATCAATCGACGAGTTCTCTTGTTGTAGATTCTATAGCCCTTCCTGCCGGACATACCCACAAAATCCCAGATGTCAGCTTGGCTTGAAAATTTTCTAATCTTCGCTATCATTTTGTAGATAGGCACAGAGCACCAAATACTCGAGAAAGTAAGATCCAGGCTTCTTACATGGACAAGCTCATAAGGGGTTTGTTTGTGACAGTTATGGAATAGGGATCAGTATACAGGGTGTAACAAGCAGTAGCTACCGCTTCTGCCCATAAGAAACATCGGTGCTTTTTTTGAGAATATCACATTGTGCGTGCTGCTTCACAAGTGTATGATTTTCGTCCTTTCGACAACGCCGTTGTAGTTGAGGATTTCTTCGGAACAGACTTTTGATGAAATAGCCACACCCTTCATAGTATTTAGACATAACCTTGGTTGACGAATTCAGTTTCCATTATCTGTTCGTATGTATCTGACTGTTGTGTTGAGACCAACCTGATTTGCTTAAGAAAGTTTGAAGACAAACGCTGGAGTTTCATCCTTGATCTCAAAAACTTTACCCAGGTGAATCTTGGGGGGGAATATTCATCCACGATGACTAAAATGTATTCTTCCCATAATACTTTGGACTGCTCATGGGACCACACAGATCTATGTGAAGGGTATGAAGAACTCCCAGATTGTGTTTCAGATTTTGGTTTAATGGGAGAACTTCTTGCTTTTTCCAAGTTGACAGGCTGAACAAGAGGATCCTTTTTCAAACTTCACTTCTTGTAGACCTCTAAACCAGATCTTTTCGAGCAAGATCATTGATTGTGCCGAAGTTTCAATGGTTTAAACGACATGCCACAACAGCCATGATTTTAGACTTGGAAGCTTTGGACAAAAACAAGCATAATTGGAGAAGACTTCACATATCATAATCGATATCGTTACAAATGTGTGCTACGACTACCTTTAAGTAAGTCAGCACCATTAATATCACGAACAAAGCAAGTATGCTTTCTGAAGGCAACTTCAAGATCAGAATCACAAAATTGCCCTACAGAGAATAGATTGTGTCCTATGGAGTCCCCCCTCCACGTGATATACTCTGTAGATCACACTGTCACTAATAACATAATCTCCATAACCCATGATACTCTAATGATCATTCCCGAATCGACTGACCCGATAAACTTTTTCCACAAAAGTGTCTTGAGCTTTGAACGATTCCCCGTCCATATGGTTTTGAACACCTGAGTCCAGATACCAAAGGATGACCTGTACGACCTGCATTTGAAAACAGTCGAGTGTGGAGAGTTTGGAATTTCAGTTCCCCAATTTTTGTTGGGGTCCTGGTGGTTAGCAGTTATGACAGAACATTGCACAGAAAGCTTAGTTAAAGGGCACAGTACTCCTAAGGCAAATTTCTTTCCTGTGGGTCTCCATTGATAACCACAATTAAGTTTTCCTGAGGTGAATTTCTTTCCTGTGGGTCTCCATTGATAACCAACATTAGCAAATAGTTTACCCGTTGCTTTCCAAACCTGCTTGGTCTTGTTCAAACTGTTATCAGACAGTTTGCCTTTTGGTTGCCAAATCTGCTTGGTCTTGTTCAAACTGTTATCAGACAGTTTGCCTTTTGGTTTCCAAATCTGCTTCCCTTTATTCAAGACAATTTTAACAGTGGGGGTAGCATTCACAGAGCTCAAAATATTAACAACACACATTTCATGATTTGCAGAATTCAAACGTTTGTTACACGTTTTGCACACAGATTCAGAATTCGAATTAATTACAACATGCTTAGAGCTAATGCTAGAATCAACTCGATTCACTTTTGTCCAAACAGACTTATTTGTGCTAGGGTGGTCTTCTACTTTCTTGTCATTCACACTCTTAGCTGGCAGGATCCTATTGTGCTTTGTATTGCTTCTAGGCTTTGATCCGCTTGCACAAGTGGAACTGCTTACTCCTGTAGAAGGAATCACCTGGACATTAGACGGTTGAACTTTCTGGTGCACTTCGTGTTTCTGTGTGTTGCTAGATGAAGTTCTTGGTTTATCACTAAAAGTAACTTGCTTTTTCCTAGTAACCGGGGTAGAGGGAGCCTTGTTATCTCTTTCACTGAAACTTTTTGGGCAAGTGCCAATCACATATTCTAACAATTCCTGAGATAGCTTAGTGTATTGGCAAGCATAGTTAAGTGCATTATCCAGTGGTTTAACTACTCTAGCTTCCTCTACAATCTCCCTAACTGTTTCTACACTCTCCTTAAGATGGCTGATATAGTTTAAATGAGCACTCATATTGTTCTTAAGGGGATGAGGGATGGGTTTAACATCAATGGCATACATGCCAGGCGCAAGAACTTTTGGTTTGACATAGTCACTAGTTAAACAAGGCTCTTTGCTTCGCAATTGAGCTTTGAGACTCTCAATCTCATTCAACATGGTAGATGTCTTTTCACTTGTGTGAGCATGATTGATCTTAATTGAGTCAAACAATTCCTTGTAATGTTGTTTGACCTTTTCTAATTCTAATCTATCGCAATCATTTTGTTCAATAAGAGCAGTGACATCTACAGCACTATAAGGCTCACGACTTCTGTCATTCACATTAGCGACTAGATCTTTCAAGTGTCCAATCACGTTATCCTTTTCTTGAATCTGATGTTCGAGGTTCTTGATTTTAAAGAACGATCTGAAATCAGGAGCTTCCTGTGATGCTTGTGACTTTTTATTATCAAAACTTTCTTGAAGATGTTGATACTTTAATTGCAGATTTAGGTATTCCCTTTCAAGTTTTGAAATAAGTTTTGACTCATCATGAACTTTAGACACGTCAGCTTCAAGATCTAGACAACGTGATTTTGCCACATCATACAGCAGTTGAGTCGACAAACAATTAACAATCAGATTCTCATTTTCAATGAGAAGGTTTTTCTTTTCAATTTCAGCACATTGCTTGTCTACAGAATTCTTGTCCACTTCGTTATTCATTTGATCAAAAATTTCTTCCATTTCTTTAACTTCTTTAAAGAGGGCTGTTTGAACTCCAACAAAGTGTTCTTTAAGAGTTTTGAAAAATGGAATAACTTCAGTGAGGTAACATCTTTTCGTTTGCTCAAAACCTCTTTCCCCCTCTGTAAGACCTGATGGGGTGATTCTAGTTTTGCAAGTTTTGTCAAATTCAGTAAAAAGTTGTGTGAGTACATAAAGATTAATCTTCACTTGACTTTTAGTTGGAAGAATTCTGGGGACAAGCTTGACAGGAGTATTGGGTGGATACACTGTCAATGCTGAAATTGGTTTTGGAGCTAAGGTCTCAGCCTTTTTTCTGTTGTTGTCATCTATGGACCAAAATATCTGTTCTGGGGTCAGATTTCTTTGGGGAGCAAAGGTTGCAAGAAAGTTCTCTTTCGAGTAATCGGGGGGAAAAATCCTAACTTTATTTTCCACACATAGAGGGCTTTGCATTTTCAACAGCATTCTTTTCCTAGTTATCTCAGCTAACTCACGTGTATCCTCTGAGTCATGTATGACAGTGGGTGTATGATTGGTAGTGACAAGTACATGACCATTATACAAAGCAGACTGAGCTTGCTTTGCACGAGCGAGACATACGGGATTTTTGTAGCCTATTGCTACCTTGTGCTTTTCATCATAAAATGATTTTGGTTGACACAACATGTGAACTGTTTGAACAGACTGATCCTGTTTGTATAATCTATCTTCAATCTTATCTTTTAGCTTCTTTAAGTCCAAAAACTCTTCAAGGAATTTGTCTTCTTTTTGTTTAAAATCCTTTTTCAAAAGTGTTACTTCTTTTGTCTTTGACTTATAATGGTCAACTGTAGAACTAAGGAGTATTTGTGCTGAATGAAGTTCAGATTTTAAAGAAGTTTCCTTTCTGTTTCGGTCCGAGATGATTATTCTCATTTGTTCATCAATTTTTCGTTCTCTATCAGTTAATTCAAACTTTGCCCGTTTTTCATATTCCCCGACCAGTTCCTTATATCTCGCAAGTTCAGAGGTCACTGAGTCATTCATTACCATGTCTGGCTTATTTGTTAATCTACTTTGTACACCCTGTTCATGCATTTCATCGAGAATAGACATTAGTGCATCATTTCGTACAGAAGATGCATTACATTGTACAACATGTTCTTCGTTGTCTTCCACATACTGATCATACGGAATAATATTACTATCACTCGTATAGTCAGCATCAGAGTCAACAACGTAGTTGTGTTGTACATCGTTTTGCATCTCGTGTACTCATGATCCATCATCCATATGATCTACAAAGGCATCATGATCTTGTACCTCAAATGGATTATTCGAGTCGTATGAGGGCCCGGCTTCATCGTAGATTGGGTCTTCAGATGTGAGGCTTGCCATGAACATGGTCTGTGAAGTGGGACCCTCATCAACATCAGAAGGCCGAAGATGCATCACATTCATCAGCTTCAAAAATGTGATCACATTGAGTGCAATATCATTCTCGGTTGAATAATCCACCTTCATCATCAACGTTGGTAACCTATTCCCGCTGCAAGAAAAACGGACTCGTTTTCTTCATCCAAAACTGCTCATTCTCTGGGCTTGCACTTAGTAGCATCTTGTCTAGAACGTAGCCTTGAACTTTGAAATTCGCTTGGCCTTGGACATTCCACGAGCTATGTGCCCTAGGTCCGTTACAGGTTGTAGCACTTGATGGGGTTTCCTTGACCAGGATTTATCATGCCTCCTCTGTTCGGAGGCTCCTACATTTCCCGCCACACCATTTCCTCTTGCATTGTTCTTTGAGATGGTCTTCCTTGATTAGTTGCATTGTATTTCCACGGATATCTTGAACCACAACCTTTCGTCTTGAACCATGCTTGGTTCCTTGCATTTGGACGAAGCTCTCAGTTGATTCGTTTGTTTGAGGAAGATGTGATATGTTATGATGAGTTGAGGAGGGCAAGTGAGTTGGTTAAACTTTCGATCAGTTTTATGTTGAAGACCTTCTCGGTTCTTTGAAGTTGTCAGTAGACAGGCACATGGTTTCTGTTGAGTTTGGCGACTTGATGATTGTGTTGGATACTGTCTGAGTTGAGGCGGGCGACACTAGTGCCACCGGATCAGTATTGGTTGACCGAACCTTTCCATCATAATTCTGTTCTCATTAGCATGACACCTCATGTTGCTTTAGGTAGGCCATACAAACTATCAATCGTTTGACTTCTTTTCAAACCTCTGTTAGTTTTACTTCAGTTATGATCCACCCTCTACTCAGGCAAACATGTTGTTCACAAACTTTGAGGTTAAAGTGCATCCTGGACATGGTCATTCTTGATGTTTCTCATGTCATTAATGCAGCTTCGTAAACCTACGTAGTCTCCTTGAATGCCTTCTCCTTTGTTTTGCCGGAAGTGTTCATATTCATCGTAAACACTGAGATTCCTGTCATCCTTTGTTAACTCAGAACCTTCCAGAATCATTTTACGTTTAAAAAGTTTTCCCAAATGTCTTTGGCGTCAGTATAGTTGTTGATGAGTGAGTAGATGTCCTTTGGTATACCCTGAAGTAGGATATTGGTTGCACGAATGTCAGCTTTATACCTTTCTTTTTCATCAGCTGAAAGGTCGTTCAAGGACTTAGCACGTACTGGTCCTTTTTGAATGCTCCCTCCGTTCTCCAGTAATAACATCTGAAAAACGTTCCCATTTGAAAAATGGTCCCTCTTAATGGACTTCAAATTATTCTCTCCATTATCCTTTCCTAGACGTACAGAGAATACGTTGTTGCCAGATTCAAAGTTGTTCTGTCACGCATAGGTGGGGTGTATCAGAACCTGCCAATATATGGATGTCTTCTTGCATTCTAGACATCTTGTATTATTATGATATGATATGTTTTGATCGATCAATGATTAGTGAGTGTACGTTAAAAGTGGTGAGGTTAATGTGTACGTGTTTTGTTTTAGTTGATATTGAATCCCGAGTTTGAAGTGTTTCAAATTTTGAGGACAGAAGCTAAACTCGCCGCAAAGGCTATCAAAACCGCTGCAAGAGTAAGCAACCCGCCGGTGGGTTGGAATTTTAAGGCAACTCGCTGAACACAACTCGCTGCCAAGCAACCCGCCGCGAAGAGTTAATCAACCCGCCGCGAAGAATATTTTGATCAAACCGCCGTAGAGTTTTCAAACCGCCAGAGTTTCCTTAAGGAATTAGTTATTTAAAATATTCAACCCGCTGATAACCTGTTCAAACCGCTGTTAAGCAAACCGCTGCGTATTAACAACTCGCCTCTTTGAGCAACTCGCCGCCTGTTCAAACCGCCGGGTAGCAAAACCGCTGCTTTAGTAACAACTCGACGCTTTAGCAAACTCGCCACTTAAGCAACCCGCTGTGTGTCAGAGAGTTTAGGTAAACCTACTAAATAAATATATATTTTTCACCAAAACCGCCGTTGAAGAAGAAATTCTGGCAAACTCTCCACGACGAACACAACGTTTTTCACACAAAAATCACCTATTAATACCCTTTTGATACGATTTTGCTGATTTTCGTTTGCCACCACACAAATACCACAGTATAGCAACTAGAAACACCCAAACTTCATCATTACAAACAACAAAATTCAGAGATCTTAAAAAAACGAGCTAAAAACTTTCTATGGCACACTTTTCGCGCTAACTCAAGCTCAATTCGCACATACACTCGATCTATCATCCCATAAGCTCTGATACCAATTGTGGTATATCTTATATCATAACACGGGTTTGATTCTTGGATCGGGCTAGTTTTTAGAGAGAGAAACACTAGAGAGAGAATAGTTTAGAGAGAGAAAGTGTTTCTTGTAAATGATTATTTGACTAGCTTGTCTCTTCCAAAGTTGGAAGAGACTATATATAGTACTTACAATATATCGGGTATTTGAACCCGACTTAAAACCGAAAAACGAACTATTAACTATTAAACTACGAGCTATATAAAACAGTAAAATACACGGGGTGACCGAGTCTTTTTCTAATATCTAACAAGCTCGAGTATTCGCGTTATCAACAACGCTTTTAATTAAAATGATGACTAATTTATTTAATACTTTTATTAAATAATTACTGATAATTAAAAATAAATTTAATTATTTTTGTGTGTCCGCGTTGTAGGTTGTTCGTTAAATGTTTGCGGTGCTGTTTTAGCCCTTTTCGGCTCGTTTCCAGGTTTCGGGCAAAACTGAAAAGTTGTCAGGAATCTCGTTTTACATCAAGTTGTTTTAGAGTCCGAATAATGAAAACGTGATTTAGCTACTCGTTTTTGATAAGTCAACTTAGGAAGAACCTATATCTTCTCGTTTTTAAGTCAAATAAATTTAAAATAAATTTGTACATGAGGTATGAATACAAAATATGATTTTATTTTTAAACTGTGTTCGAAAATTTTGCCGGTTACGCTTGGAATAACGATCTTTATGAGAACAATAAAAGTTAAAGTCAAAACAAGTAAGTCGGGACCTGAAAGTCAAAGTTTAAAATAGTCATTTAAAATTTCAAAAAATTGCCGGATGTTACACTATCCACGTGGACGTTCGATTATAAATAAATCTATGAAATATAAGTAGATCGCAACCTCTTTGTCAAAAATCCTCATCTTTGCTATGAGACACTGAGCACAACAACATAACTACTTATAGTGATATCAAAGACCTATTGCTAGATTTGACAAGTCTTCGTCACATCGTTTCTAAGTATGAACAAGTTACCTCCTGCTAAAAGGTATGATAAGAACACAAACCTGTGAAACTCCACTTTACCGTCAAATAAGTGATAAATATTCTATTTGTCCAAGAACCTTCTGAACAAACTAACAAGCAATCATGTGTGTGTGTGTTAGAACCAACCTGTTCCAATAAAAAACAAAACCAAAATCAAATAAACTTGATTCTATGTTTTGTCCGATAACCCTCTTTTGTGTGTTACACAATATCTGAAAGTTCCTCTGCTTTGTTGTCCGATATCTAACGTAACTAGCAGTACAAACTTTTTATGCCATCAGTACAAAGTAGACATGAACAATATTAACTGCTAACACTAGCAGTACAAAGTATTCAAGAACAGTACAAACTTACTTCCCTCCAAATCAACTAGAGTACGTTCGAACACACTTGTAGTACTAACCAAATCTGAATACAAGCCCAACATTACTAACTCGTAATTGGGCAGTATTAAAATACCTTAGTAGTATAAACAACGGTCTCTTGGCTAGTATAACAAACTCCAAGCAGTATTAAATATTCATCAGCATCATTAACCAAATAATGAGCAGTAGTAAGTAGTGTTCGTTCTCAATCAGTAAAAATGAACAAGCATCGGTACCATCATGACATCTATTGTTCAAACACCATAAATCAACGATGCCTCCTTTTTGCACACGTTCTGCCTCTTGTTACGCTTTGCTGCTATAACCTGCTAGTTTAACCAATAAACGACCAAAATAGTTTGACCAGATTAGTGATTATTGAAAAAGACATAGTTTCACCACTCGACTTGCACCAAAAATATAATCATAGTCGTCTTTTTTTAGTGACACTTTTTCAGTCACTAAAACCTGTCACAAAACTGCATTCTCCTTGACAATAGCAACGAGCAGTATTAACAACCCTGCTAGCAGTATTAACTGCCTTTAACGAGCAGTACTAAGTAATATAACAAAGAATAAACCTGTTGTTGACGCCATCTTGTACTCCAAACCCATGATTGCTCGAATTAGGGTTTTTTTTAGAAACCCACATTCGTCTAAAAACAACGTTCATCTACTGCTGCTTCTTTTATCAAGAACTGATCATGAACCAATCAACAACAACTTTTCAACAATCGTTGTGTCTTCTGCTTGATCAGATTTAGGGTTTGTACAAGCCCTAATGAAAACCGTTTTTGGCCATTCTTCAAAACAAAAAATTCGTATCACTTTTCTTTAAAAAAAACAACATCAATAACAACCTTGTATCCTAGATATCACGAGCCCACTGGCTCTGATACCAATTGTGAAGATTAAAGAATGTTGTAAGCTCAGATTGTTTAGATCTATATATAGGATAATAACATTGAACATAACATGCAGCGGAATAAGAACAGCAATGTTATTCAACAAGGTTTTACCAAACATTCCAAGCCCCAATATTATTTGATCAAAATAATACGGTTACTCATGAAACTATAACAGGAATCATAAGATTCTTGGGGCCAAAACACTAAACCTAGGCGTCTCCTTAGAGAACTTGACGCCTAGAACACATACACTTTTCTGGTGTTTTACATCATGACACACATAAAACAATACGACCTATATCTCTTTATATAATAGAGATATTAGGTTTACAAAGGATAAGAACAAATAAAGATATTAATAAATCTTTTAAACATTTAAGTTTAGATTCAGTTCTTTCAAAATCTTCTATCTTTCGAAGAATTCCTCCTTTGCCTTTTAAGTCCTTAATCTTTCATATGTTTTGTCTTTTCACTAAAATATATTTCCAAACACGATACTCTCCCTAGTATTGAGGGTTACAGAAACCTTGAAGCTATGATTATAGACTACGAGCTATAAAACTCTATGCCTAGGACCTCCTTTTATACTCAATGAGTCCTAGTCAATTATTCTCAAAGATCTTATTCTATAAATATAAAAAATAAATACATCAAAAAACAATCCTTATCTATAAGTAATCTTGATCTACAAGCAATCTTCTATCTTTCAGCAGTTTAAACTTTAGCAGTTGTAACTTTGTTACTAGCAGCTTAACTCTTAACAAGTAGTAATAACTTTTACCCTAGCGTCATCAACTGGTGTACAAGCCAATAGTAGTTAACTACATAGAATATTTTCCTTAAATCCTTCCACCGCAGTTAGTAAACTTTACTCTAGCAGTACTATACATTATACTCAGCTAGTAGTAACTAGCAGTACTAATATACACTAGCAGTACTAAGTTACACTAGTAGTACTAAGTTACACTAGCAGTAGTAACTAGCAGTACTAACTACTTAGCATATTTTTTCATTAAGATTACTGAGCAACACTAAGTTTTACTTAGCAGCAGTAACTCCAAGATCATCAAGAAGTCTTTTAATCCCAACATCTCTATTCAACTCTCTTCAAGGATATGACCCCGGACTAATAGTTATTACTTTTCTTAAAGTAATTCTATCTCTAAACGGTAATTTATTACCGACCGCTTTACACGCGTCAGTCAACTATTACAAGTTAAAGGATATAGGTTATTGGTTACGCTTAAGGGTTAAATTAATGTGACCAATGATAACCTAATGCACATGACCCATGTGAATTAGCCATTGTCACCGGTAATGCATGGGTCCATGACACTATAAGCCACTACAACCCAATGCACATGACCCATGACCCATGTTAAGTACCCATTGTCACCAATCATGTATGGGTCGTAACATGACACTATAAGCCACTACAACCTAATGCATATGACCCATATGATGTTATATACCCATTAATTAATGTGACTAGTATTTAACCTAATGCATATGACCTATGACCCATGTTAATTACCAATTGTCACCAGTCATGGATCTGTTTTATCATATAATGTGTCATAACATGACACTATAAGCCTACAACAATGCATATGACCCATATGTCAAAACCCATTAATGAATGTGACCAGTGATAACCTAATGCACATGACCCATGACCCATGTGAATTAGCCATTATCACTGGTCATGCATGGGTTCTATTACACTATAAGCCACTACAACCCAATGCACATGACCCATGACCTATGACTATGGTTTAATTAACCCATTGTCGATCATTTAGTCATGTATTGGATGATAACATGACTTATAAGCCATACAACACAATTGCACATGGACCCTATGACCCATGTTATATTACCATGTCACCCGTCATGGATGGAATGTGTCGTAACATGACACTCTAAGCAACTACAACCCAATGAACATGGCCCATGCCACATGTTAATTACCTATTGTCACCAGTCATGGATTGTGTAGTAACCATGGACATCTTAACCAAACTATAACCCAATGCATATGACCCATATGATGTCAAATACCCATTAATGATGTGTGACCAGTGATAACCTAATGCACATGATATGGTGGGGTTTGCATTGAAATTTTGCTAAGTGGGTTTTTTTCGGCCACATATATTACCATTGTGGTCCCTAATGATAGATCTCTGCAGCCCTATTAGGTTGCTGCCAAGACGTTATAAATACAATTGACGTATACAGTAACCAATGATATGAATACTTATATTGTTGATGCGGAATGTCAACAACTAGTACTAGAATAACAATGTGTAGAACTAAATTAATAACTTCTATTAATCTGCTCTCACGATTACGATTGCTAACTATTTGGATTTGATATTGCTATGAGATTGGCTTGATAGTGTATGTCTATATGCCCAATAGAATTATTTTATAGACAGATAATACCTTACACGACTTTACAAATCACATACATATCTTTTCCTAAAATATCTCACACATATCTCATAAACGGTACTAACTATTTTCTACTAACAGTACTAACTATTTGATCAGTACTTACATTTTGTACTGTCGGTACTAACTATAACTATCAGTACTAACTATTTGTACTGTCGGTACTAAGTTAGGAAAACATAAATCCTAACAATCCTCCCTTAAACATGAATGTTGAACTCTTTTAACTTCATGTTTCTTCAATTTCTTTAACACATAGAGGATGTATCCAAACACTCATACCATTTCTTGATCTTTAAACTCTATCCTTCTTTAGCAGCAACTTTGTCTTCTCAGCAACACAGCAACATCTTTTCAGCAACAATCCAACTAAGTTGGCTTTGTAGTTTTTGGCAAACTACCAGCCATTAACGGATTTGATGTTCCTTTACCAGTAGCCGTTTGCTCTAGGATAGTTAACTCTTTATTTTAAAAATATGGTGAGTTAATTACCATACAGTTTTTGGTAAACTGTCAACCATCAACGGAATTGATTTGTCTTTACCAAATACCGTTTGCTTTTGGACTAGCCAATGCTTCATTACCATAACATGGTGCATTGATAAACCATATAGTTTTTAGCAAACTATCAGCTATCAACAGATTTGATTAGTCTTTACCATGAACTGTTTGATATCGGAATAGCCAAATCTTAAAACCATGAAGCAAGGTGAGTTGAGAACCCTACAATTTTTGGTAAATTGTCAACCATAAACGGATTTGAGAAGTCTTTACCACAAGCCGTTTGCTTATGGACTAGTCAGTTCTTATGCCTGTTAAGCATGGTGAACTAATGACCATTTGTTGTGTGGTGGTTAGCCAACACTCAAACCCTTCTCAATCCCATCAATCTTATCCTTCAGGTTCTAACTCTGCAAGTATCTTCTTGATAAACCTGATCAACTCTAATGCATTAGTACGTCTGCTTCCGACTTACTTTCAACTTCAGCATTTGCATAGTACTTGCTTTCTTAAAGGACTACTTTTTCTAACAGCATGTGATATGATAATCCTGTTTCAGTCACTAGTGTATGTACCCCTGAAGAACTATGCAGCTTCCAACTCACAATGTTCCAATCCTGTTGTGCATTCCAAAAATCATTTTCATCATCTGGATTGAACATAACATCACTACTACCCACAAGTACTCTGTAAAAACCTTCAGCTCTAACTTTAATTTCAGCATCTGCATCAGTACTTCCTTTCTCAAAGGATACTTCTTCTCTACCAGCATATGGATGACTAATCCTGTTTCAGTTACTAAAGTATCTCTTTTGTCCATTACTTCTAATCACCACATTTTGATTAATCTCTTCAATGTGTTCAGCTTGATCAGTCTGTGGTTTAGTTCCAAGACACTCTGTCTTCCATTCTTTGATAGGATATTTTCTGTCAAGTATTTCATAATCCACTTCTTTTTCCTCATCTGGAGCTATAGTTAAGTGTAATCTCAGCTCATCATTCTCTTTGTCACTATCATCTTCAGAAGTGTTTTGAATATATCTTCTTTTCCTTGACTTCATCTTTTTCCTTGTACCAAGTTTTCTCTTTCTCTTACTTTCTTCTTCTTTACTCTCCTCCTGAACTTCTGCTTTACTCTCCTTCTTTACTTCTTCTTTACTTTCCTCCTTGAGTACTTCACTTTTAGAGGAATCAACTCCTTTCTCATTCATCCTTTTGATCAATCTTTCATCTTCAGCAGACCCAATAGAGATAAAATCTTCATCTGACCTCTTAATCTTCTCATACAAAGCTTGTACTTCCTCAAACTTCTTGATTTTCAATTCAGCATGCTTGAAGTTTCCCACATGCTTTAAGTAGGTCATCATTTGATTTCTTAATTGATTCTTTGTTGGTGGTCTGTTCCTGATAGCTTCTGATCTTTGTTGAGCAAGGAATTTTCTTTGAGCAGCAATTGTGTCATGAAGGAACTTTGCTCTTTCTTCTATTGTAAATTGCTCTCTTTCTTGTTCTTGAAGCTTCTCAGCAAGAAGTCTATCTGCCTCAATCCTTGCCTTTATATCATCAAAATTTCTTATGAGAGCTTCATTGGCAGCTTTTTCTTCAGCTATTCTGTTTCTTTCCTCTTTACCTTCCCACTCTTCTTGTATTTTCCTAGCCATCTCTTCATCACTTTCAAGCTGTTTAAACTTTTTCTCAGCTTCAGGTATACCATCAGATTCACTTTCAGATTCATCCTCCTCTTCAATTTTCTTCTTTCCTTTGTCTTTTGGATCAATCTTTGGAAGAGGCTTTAATGTGAGAAGTGATCTTGTAGAAGTAGGCCTAGGTCTATCAGTTTCTTCAACATCCTTCAACTCTACACCTTTCTCTTTTTCTCTAGAAACTGCTTTGGCTTGACTCATGTTGAGGAGAACCTTAGCTATTGTTTCATCATCTCCAAATATTTTAGAAGTGGGTGTTTGAGTGGATGTTTGAGTGGCTTGAGTAGCAATTTCTTCTTCAGTACCTTTCTTATGCCCATCAGTACTTTCAACTTGCTCTTCAGTACCTTCAATGTGCTCTTCAGTACCTTCAAAGTTCTCTTCAGTACCTTCATTTTTCTCTTCAGTACCTTCATTTTGCCTGTCAGTACTAACTTTGGATCCGTCAGTACTAACTATTGGTCTGTCAGTACTAACTTTCTCCATATCAGTACTAACTCCATCCTTGTCAGTACTAAGTACATCTTCAGTACTAAGTATGTTCTCATCAATCTCCTTGTCTTCATCCACCATTTCTCTTGTCCTCCCTTCATTCTGAGCATTCTCTGTTTCCATATGATCAACTGTATCTTCAGGAATTTCATCAAACAGAGGATCTCTTTGAACTGATGATTCACCTTTAGCAAACTTCCTCCCTTGTTTGGATACAGACTCTTTGTGCACCCTATGTTTCTTTGAGAAGCTCTTTCTTGGGAATCTTTGCTTCAATGAGACACTTTTCAGCCATGCTTTATGGTGTTTGATGACAGGTTTAGCTTGCTTCTTGAGCTTTGTGATCTGAGCCTTCAAGTCTTGTATTTCCTTGGCTTGATCTGAAACCTGTGCACATAAAGATAGACAAAGATCATAGACACTTTGGAGAGTCATGTCACCCTCATTCCCTGAAAGGGATTTATCACTGGATGAATGACCTCCAAGATTCTCACCAGAAGTTTCTGGGATAGAATCAGGAATAGTAGTAGTGGGTGAAGGTCTTGGGGATAGGTTAGGCTGGTGCTCAATAGGTACCTCACTAGTTTGAGCAGGAGATGAGTCAGTCTGTGGCTCATGAGGTACTTCACTAGTGGGAGCAGGAGATGAGTCAGTCTGTGGCTCATGAGGTACTTCACTAGTGGGAGCAGGAGAGGGTGTAGGTTGTGCTTCAGATGGTCTTTCTGAAGTAGCACCCTCATCCT
>BQNB010098937.1:3330-25043 GCA_026074375.1 Tanacetum coccineum
ATTCAAATCAGGATCCGATCCAAAACGTGGTTTCAATTGCACTAGTCATTGGGGATAACGACCCGGGTGATCATACTTGCCCGGTTAAACATACGTATTTTATATATATTATATATTATTTTTGTAAGTTTTGACTCTTCACCTTGGTTAAAGGTGATTAGTTGGAATTTATCTAAGTAGTATTATTATTATATATTTTATAGGTACGTAAAACTGCAACCACTAACCTATACGGGGCTCGAGCTACAGGTGCAGCACCTGGGACTAAGTCAATTTGGAATTCGACTTGTCGTGTGGGTGGTAGTCCAGGTAAGTCTTCTGGAAAAACTTCTGGAAAGTCCCGTACAGTCGGCACGTCTTCAAGTTGCTTCTCCTCCGACTTGTCTTTGTCTTCCTTCACCGTAACCTGTGCCAGGAATAGTTGACAACCTTTCTCTATATACTTCTGGGCCTTTTCACATGATATAATGCTCAACTTTGATCTCTTCTCCTTGGCACCTTTGTCTCCTTGAACGATCAGAATTTCATTTCCATAAGGAATACGCACTATCTTCTCGTCACAGACAATCACTGCATAATCCATGCCGATGATAATGTCGAAACTACCCAACTCTATAGGCATCAGGTCGATATTAAATGGATGTCCTAACAATCCTAATGTACAGCCCATAAGCACAGTGTTGGTTTCTGAAGTCCTTCCGTCAGCTAGTTCGATAGCGTAACTAACATCTAAGGCATAGGGTGTGATGTCTAGCAATGCACTAAAAGTATTTGATACGAAACTCTTATCGGCGCCAGAGTCAAATAACATATAAGCATGATGATCGTTGAGAAGGAACGTACCCGTGACAGTGTTGGAACCCGGGTTTACGTCACCTCCTCCTAGTGCATATGCTCTGCCTCTGTGCCCGCTTGCATCAGGAACCCTTAGCCATATAAACGTTGTTTCTGTCTCGGCTTTCGCCCTCCACTGACATACTGTTTGGGGGCAACATTTTCGAGTAATGCCCACAATAAGTAGACCTCCACACTCAAAACAAGTCACAACTTATGATTCACTATCCTTGGCCTCCTCTACGGCTGCCGGAGGAGTGATATAACCGTACGCAGTATTTGTACACACCTGCATAATTTCACGGAACCAACAATGTCAAAAACCCTGTTGCACATATACACACACTCATTAAAACAGTGCTTACACGGCTCCCTACATGAACTGAAGCTACAGAACCGTAGCACCTATAGCTTATACTGCATCATTCTACAATGCCATCAGCCTACGATAATTGATTTAACAACAAGCCACATAAGGCTCATTAGTCGAACGCATCTCTGGATCCATACAAAGACACATATCCACCTTGTCAATTGTGGGTGGATTAGTAATGCCACAGCATCAAAGGATTGATCTCTCCTCAAACACCAACAACAACACATACCTGCGATGACCCGTGAAGAATAAGGAGCAGCAATCAACACGTGTGGGCACACAACCACCGCCAGAGATGGCGTGGAGGAGGATTGTCTGGGGACAGAATTTTTTCTAAGCCTATGTGGGACTGGTAACAAAGAGGATATAGAAATACGAAGGTCAAACTTGCCACTCTTCAACGTAGTATTGTAATCTTCATCAAGTAGGGCCCTGTGCGTCCACGAAACTGAAATATATGAGGATTAATTAGGCTATGGGACCATGGTGTAGTTTGACATGTGAGTCCAATAACAATTCGAATGGTGAGTTTACAACTCCCTAACACCCACCCGCCCACAGATGGCCCTCAGAACGATAGAATCACGCCCTGTATAGCCTAGAAAGGAGTGAGAGGAGCACCAAGTGGCCAACACCTAGGACTATCAAGCCCTCCCGAGCAACGCCTCCCCTAGCCACCTGTGATGAATATATCGGAACTCACGCTTGATGACCAGCGATTCAGCGCGGCATAGTCATAATCATCTAGAGGCGGTGCGTGAAACCCGGTTTCCATCACTGTCACTGGAACGTTCCTTCTCAACGATCCATCATGCTAAATGTTATTTGATTCTGCGCCAATAGAAGATTCGTATCAAATACTATTAAGTGCATTGCTAGACATCACCCCCTATGCCTTAGACCGATTAGATATGCTGTCCGAACTAGCTGACGGAAGGACATCATAAACCAACACTGGTATATTATGGGCTGTACATTAAGTATTGTTTTGACATCATTTAATATCTGACCTGATGCCTAATAGAGGTTAGGGGAAGATTTCCGACATTATCATCGGCATGGATTGGTTACAAAGAATCATTCATTGATTGTCTGTGACGAGAAGATAGTGCGTCTTCCATATGGAAATGAATTCGTGATCGTTCAGGAGACAAGGTAACAGGAGAAGAAATCAAGATGCGCATTATAACATGTGAAAAGGCCCCGAAATATATGGAGAAAGGCTGTCAACTATTTCTGGCACAGGTTACGGTAAAGGAAAAAAAAGACAGTCGGATGAAAGCTACTTAAAAAACAGCCGACTGAACGGTGGACATTCCAAAAGTTTTTCCAAAGACCTTACCTGGACTACCACCCACACGACAATTGAATTCAAAATTGAGACATAGTCCCAGGTGGCTAGCACTGTACTCGAGCCACGTATAGATTAGCACCGTCGAGATTGAAGAATTGTCTAACTCCACTACAAGAACTTTCTGACAAGGGATTTATCAGCCAATCCTCACCCTGGGTAGCTCCAATTATTGTATGTCAAAAGAGAAAAAAAAAAAAAAGAATAAAAAAGAACGGCTCTTTCCGAATTGTAACGACTATCGAGAACTTAACAAGCTTACTGGTGAAAGATCGATACCCACTTCCGATAATCGACGCATTGTAATGTGATCAATTACATGGGTCAAGTGTGTACTCAAAGATCGACTTGAGTCCTGGTTTTCCCACCAATCACAGTTTTTGTGAAGAGGATATCCTGAAGACTGGCGTTAGAACTCGCTATGGGCATTACGAGTTCCAAGTGATGCATTCGTGTTGACTAACGCGCCGGCAGTGTTCATGGATTTGATGAACCGGGTATGTAGACCATACCTAGATAAATTTGTGATCGTGTTCATTGATGACATCTTGATCTACTCTAAGACCAAGGAAGAACATGATGTACATCTTAGACTAATTTTGGAGTTGCTCAAGAAGGAAGAATTGTACGCCAAGTTTTTAAAGTGGGACTTTTGGCTATCAAAGGTACAATTTCTCAGGCACGTGATTGATATCCAAGGCATTCACATGGATCCTGCCAAGATTGAGTCCATTAAGGACTGGGCAGCACCCAAGACTCCAACAAAAATTCGCCAATTCTTAGATCTTTCCGGTTACTACCGACGATTTTATCGAAGATTCTCACGATTTCCAGCCTTAAGAACAAATCTGACTCAGAAGAGTGTGAAGTTCATATGGGGTGAGAAAAAGATGAAACAGCTTTCCAAGACAGTGAAACAAAGGTTGTGAAGTGCACCTATTTTTTTGCATTGCCCTAGGGAATTGAAACTTTCGTTTAGTATATTGTGATGCTATCTGCAAAGTATTAGGCGCATTGTTGATGCAGAAAGAGAAATTGAATATCTTATGGCTTCCCGCCATCTGAAAATCCATGATAAGAATTACACGACACACGAGTTTGGAATTGGGAGCTGGGTGTTCGCTCTCAAGATGGTGGGAGACATTACTTTTACGGCACACGTGCGTTGTGTACACTGATCATAAGAGTTGCAACATATTCTTGATCAGAAAGAGTAGATATATGAGACAATGCGTAGGTGGTTTAGAACATGTTTTAAGCGAACAAGACTGAGAGTTACATTACCCCCGGGAAAGGCGAATGTGGTGGCTTGAGTGCTTTGAAGCCGTGAAAGAATAGACCTAAAAGCCCTACGAGTTTCGAGCCTTGGTATATGACAATCTGGTATGAATCTCCCTACGCGTATCTTGAATGCTCAGTAAAGAGGCTGAGAAAAGAAGAGAATAAATGAGCAAAGACGTTACAGGGCATGATAAAGAATCTGGAGCCACGTGCAGATGGAACGATGGTGTTTTTGAAGAATAGAACTGGAATACCATGTTTTGGTGACTTGAGAGCTTTGATATGCACGAGTCCATAAGTCAAATTATTCGATCCACCTGTATCAACAAAATTTCCAGGATTTTTAAGAAGCTATACTGGTTGGGCCCAACATGAAAGAAGAAATTGCCACAATATGTAAGTAAGTGTATGACATGCGCAAAAGTTAAAGCGGAATACCAAAAACCATCCGGCCTATTGGTACAACCAAAAATCCCTGAGTGGAAATGGGAAAACATAACTATGGACTTCGTGACAAAGTTACCAAAAACGGCAAGTGGACAAGATATGATTTGGGTTATAGTCGATCGACTCACTAAGTCTGCTCATTTTCTTACCAGTCATAGGAGAATTACTCATGGAGCAGACACTGACCAGACAATACTTGAAGAGTGGTGTCGAGACATGGTATGCCTGTATCGTCATCTCTGATCGTGATGGTAGTTGTTCGTGTCCCAATTCTGCAATCTCTTCAGAAAGCTTTTCGAACTCAGTTAGATATGAGTACAGCGAATCACCCCGAAACAGATGGCAAAGTGAGAGGACTATCCAAACATTTGGATGACATGCTCCGAGCATGTGGTGATAATTTCGTGAAATGATGGACAGACATTTACCCTTAATAGAATTCCCCTACAACAACAGCAATCCCAAACCAGTAAAGGCTGCACCTATTGAGGCGAGTTGTATGGTCGCAATGCCGTCACCAATTTGTTGGGCTGAGGTGGGAGACGCCCAGCTTCAACCAGAAATTGTTTCATGAACAACAGAGAAGATATCCAAAACAAGCACCGCTACAACTTCCACGTGAATCGAAAAAGTGCTATGCTGATAAGAGACGATAAGCCTATAGAGTTTCATGTTGAGGATAAATTGGTTAAGATCTTTGAAAGTATCGCCCTGGAAAGGAGTAATACGTTTCGGCAAACGGGGAAAGCTGAACCCTCGTTATATTGGACCTTTTAAAATTCTCGCCAAGGTGGAACAGTTTTTCATATCGACTAAATTAACCAGAGAAACTGAGCCGTGTTCATAAGTACCTTTCACAGTCCTCGAACCTTAAGAAGCTTGTCTGAATGAACCTCTCGCGTTTCCATTGACGAAAACACATTGATGAAAAGCACCATTTCAATAGAAGAACCAGTTGAGATTATGGACCGCGAAGTTCAAGCGTTTGAAGTCAAAGTCCATTCCAATCCGTGAAGGTCCGTTGGAATTCTAAAAGGAGGTCCCGAGGTATACATGGGAACTCCGAAACCAAATTGCAGAAGAAGTACTCCTCATCTATATCGCTAACCCAGTACCGCAACTCAAGCTACGTCCTAACTTTGAGGACACAGCTCTTTAACGGGAAAGGATGTCACACCCCGTAAATTCCGGTTAGTATTCAGACCCCACTCCGCCATCTACTTTAAAATTTATTCGATACGTGAAAATCTGACATTTAGATCGAGGAACTAAACTGCGTGAAAACTGAAAAACGTCACCGGACGCGTTCCGACATCGGTTATAAATTAATTTAGGTATTATATGTGTTATTTTAGCTTTCCTGAGAGTTTCGTGATTTTTAATCACTCCCGATATTCATTTTAGGGTTTTATCCTTTAAATTGCGTTTTTCGCGTTTTTGACCAAACGGAACTCCGGAAACCAGAACATCTTTTTCGAGTAAACTCAATTTTCGATAATATATACCATAAGCCCTAAAAAATTTTAGTTACACCCCATTCCCATACATATGAAAGATGTCTAAATGCCAAGTCAAAAATACACTTAGAACTTTGAAATAAATCATCCTTAAACCACGTAACTCCAATTTTGAAAATATTGCCAATACTATTGTCAGAAAGAGACATTTTTTTTAACCTATGCAACATGCATGCATGCGAATACTTCATACACATCATGTGTTTACTTACACACTCTTACACATTTGACTAGCAAACTTTGAACCATAACCATCTTGTGTGAACCTTGGCTAGAAAAATTGAACCATCTTGGTCTTTGTGGCCTTACTAGTGCCGAACCACCCAACACACACACTCTTGGTGTGTGTTGGTCACTTATGCACACTTAACCTCAAAAACCCTAGCATTTGGACTATAAATATAACACTATCTCACACTTAGGGTTCCTTATCATTTCTAGTCACCAACAAAAACACACAACTCTCTCCCCCCTCTACTCCTATCTCACGGCACAACACCAACATAAATAACCATCCATATCTTTTGATTTTCTTCAAGATCCAAGTATTCTAAACTCATTTCTAAGGTTATCTAAGGTAGATCCAAGTGTTAGTTGGTTGTTTTCAAGGGTTTTCAAGAATCATAAAATTTGGGTTTCAAGTTTTATAAGTGGGTTTTGCAAGATCTTGTGTTTTCATCTTTTGCTTACTTTCTTGTGAGTATTTCTTGACCCATCTTGTATTATTTTGATGTTGTTATGATTCTTGTATTAGATCTATTGTTGTTATTAAAGATCCAAGTGTTTGTGATAATTTTTACAAAAGAAATAAATAATATTTGTCATCTTTTATAAAATGAAAGTAGATATTGTTACCACTTTATGTATATATTTCATATTATGTTTTTGGCGAGATTGAGAGTTGATGAGAGTTGCAACAATAGATATTAGGGTGGTTTAAGGTTATTTTTTTGGTGATTAGTTTTGTAAAGAAGAAGGATTGAACTAGATAAGGCACTAATATGCAGTTTGGGTCGATTTTTGGTCATATTACGTCAAAACAAAGTTGCTGTCACACCGATTTTTGTTTTGTGGTTTTGAGCGTCTTAAAAATGTTTTCATTAGGCGTAAAAGTAGTTTTTCGAAGAGCTCGATTCGAATTAGATAATTTTTTTCATATATCCACTTTTAAAATCGGACATAAAACGTCCAAGATTATGACCAAATGAAAACTTTGAAACATTTTTTCGGCGAAAATGGAAATTATAACGTATATAGATCAGCATCTAAAACGGGCGATTTCGCTACCCTTCGTGTTTCCGAATCGGCCAAAGTATAAAACACGAAAGTTGTCCGAAATGAGATTTTACTATGGCATTGGTGGCCGCTTAGCCTAGAAGTCAAAAATGAGAGACATTTTCACCACAAACCGGAAAAATAGATTTTTAAGAAACACTTTAATTTATACTTGCTGATTGGAATGATAAAATGGGGTTTCGGGCACTTTCGGACGATTTTGGATGTTTTAAATGCGAGCGAAACAACTAGAAACGTCATGAAGGGTTATTTGAGACTCCGATTGTAATAAAAAGTAGGATTATTAAAAATAGTACGAAACGGACATTTTAGGCGATTTAAACATAAGGAGTAGGCGGTTTAGAATTGTTTAAGCGATTTGTAAAATATGGAAACTTAAGAAATAGGACAGCTATTAGATGATAATTGAAACTAAAAAGTTTTCCTAAAAAGAGGAAAGTTTCTAAAAATAGTAACTTTTTACAAGTGTCGGGATTTAACTAATTCCCGTGTGTAAAGTTTCAAAGCAATTTATTACTATAAACGCACACACACATGGATGCTTTAAATGAAGAACATGGCTTGGTTTTACTTGTATCTTTATAAATGCTAAGTCGATAACCCATATTTACACAAGGTCCGGTAGACCTCTTTATAAGTTCATAACCTGTTGTGGTACCGCTTAACCCTTGCTAAGGTGAGTTCATAGCCTACTTTTGTATACTTATTTACAAACTCATATATACCTATTGGTGGTGAAAACTTGTTTTGCATTTAAATTAGTGTACACAAGTTCTTTACGCGAGTTGTTTACTTGTTTATATGTTGCCTAAGTTGCTACAAACCATACTACTGCCCAACATATCATGAACTGTTAAATCTCGACCGTAGACCGGTTGAGGGGAGCGCGAGAGAAAGGAAAGGAACTATGGGAACTAAATTAACCCAATGCGCTTAGGTGTTTTCACTAAACGAAGAACAAACGGAAAATATGTCCATGTCGATTATACTTTATGGGTGGACACTTTGGTTGGGACACCGGTTTAGGGCAGAATACTTTGCAAGTAGGATGTAAGCATGCCTGTTGACAAAATTAGCTTCGGTGAACATGATCTTAGCGCAACATAAATACTTTTATGTGTTGGCTGTATTTTGTATATAGTAGTCACATACGTTTTTTGAAATCTGTGGTCCACTCTTGTATCAACTTAAAACCTATGAATTCACCAACATTATTTTGACGTTTTAAACATGTTTTCTCAGGTGCTTAGTCTTGGATTGAATTCTTTGAGCTATGTGAATCTAATGTGCTATGTGACTTGGCCAATTGTGTTCAAACTTTATTACTCGTTGTCTTATTTAAAACTTTTGTTATGCTTCCGCTACTTTTTTAACTTAATTATTATGGGCTGGTAAAACTAAATCAATATTATTTTATGCAACGAGAAAGACTTTTTTAAACTTCCATGATATAGAGGTCGAACTTTATTGCTTGTGATCGGATTGTTATGACGTCACGCCCTCGTGACACTATTCCGTTCAAGGCCCATTTTGGGGTGATGTGACAGATTGGTAATCACATCCAATATATAGAGAGAACCAAGTAGTTATGAACTAGTCTGGTCTATAACCCGTACGATCCTATGTGCCACATTATGCTTACTTGCTGTCTACCTTGCTGCATACATTATATGAAATTACTATATAAACATAAGAGTAGTTACATAATTGCCATATTTACCATCCATTCATTTCGCATTTTCATTACGCCTTGCTGTTTCATATAAAGAAGAGTTAAATAAACTTATTCTTTGCAAATTATGTCATAATCCCAGCTATCACTATTTCTCCTGATTCTTCGGATGAGAGTGGGGATCACCGCCCACTCGTTATTCTTTTTGGTGATAATCCTACTGTTATTCCCTTCTACTTCAGTGGTTGTCCAGAGACTTCTATCTATTGCTCCTGTTATTTCTTCTGCCGCTCCTATGGTGAGACGACACTTATCGCTTCACCCCACTGGATTATGTGGCTTGGTTCCTTAATAACGGGTTTTACGATTCTGATTCACCAGATGAGGTGTCTTCACCAGAGCACATTTCCCCGCTACCAGCTATTTCACCATTCATAAGCACAGATTTCTTCATAGGCTCCTGATTCTTCCTGATGTGATCCACCAGTTGCAGGACACTTATGATTACTTTACCGTTGCTCGTTGGATATAGGCATGGGTAACATGCACGTTCCATCAATCATCCATGATTTTCCAATTGCTTCCTGTTACTAGCCCGCCACGTGAATTCGTCGACCGGTCAGCGACTCTTATTCCGACCGGGGGAGGCAAATGCCTTTTGGTCGACTTACCAGCACCCATCTCAACGGGCCGTCGTAATTTGTTTGACAGCAATGAAGAGAGTTTGACTTTGCCAGCTCGCAGATTTAGCTCGAGGCATGCATCACCTCGTTCTTAATACCATCACTCATCTTCTTCCAGTTCCTCTTCGGATTTTTCGCCAGTTCATTCCTTTGGTGTATTTGGGTGCGCCCAGATCAGGCTCATTCGGGATCCTTCGACAGAGAAGTATCACCCATATGTGTTACCCTCCGAGGAGAGCACCACGACGTAGTGAGGCATTTCGTCGTTGGTGTGCTGCTCCACTATCTACTGTGTATCCATCGACTACATCTGAGTCATCATCAGGAGATTCATCAGAGAGACCCATACATTCATCTCCACATTCTGCAGGACCATCTCGTAAGAGATGTAGATCATCGGTTGATTCAGTATCATTATCCATGCCAGTTATGGGATCATTAAGCGTCTACCTGTGCTATCACTTACCACCTCGAAGAGGTTCATAGATTCAAATTCATCAGAGGCTAACATAGAGGAGGATGCCGAGGTTGGTCCTTAAACCAAGGGGAAACAGGGGGTGTGATTGGAGTAGTTATAAGGTGATGGAGATTAGATTAGATATCATGTTGGGAATTGACCCATAGGGATCCATGGGGCGATGACCAGAGGAAGTATGAGGTGTGACGCTAGCACTGGAGGTACGGCTGAGGCAGGTATCGACCCTATGACTACACCGTTAGTTGAGGAGGAGATTGTAGAGCCAGCTGGGGAGGATTCTCCTGACTCACCTGACATTAGGGATGGCATTGTTAGGTCAGTCGAGGATATGCCGATTGACTTAAGTGATGATGTGCGTGACTTTTACCGTCACATGTCTGAGGTTCGCGTTGATAGGATTGTCGGGATTGAGACTGTTCAGGGACGGTTGGAGGCCGATCAATTGATAGCTAGTGGAGACAGAGCTAGGATGGCTGAGGCAATCTATAGCTTGAGGATGGAGAAACTCAAGGTTCGTGCTATGTTGGATATTGAGAGGGATCTTGAGCACCTTGTCCTATACACATATGTCCCTTTCACAGAAGGAGTTACGTCAGATTCGTAGGATCGTGATGATGCACGAAGGGAGACTAGTAGGTTTGGAGGTCGTATCTTGTGAGGCTGTTTCGGCTTCGTCATAGTCCCCTAGTTGCACCCTGTATCATGTAAGTATGTTAGACTAATGGTTAGGTCAAGGAATTAAGCAGTAACTAATAGTTTCCCATGAACCTATTATGATTTGGGTTGTTAATCGAATTATTTCTTTTAATTATGAAATGAAAAGCTTTGTTTTGGATTACTCTCGCTTAATAATCTATATTGATATTTATTATCTTGCAACGAGTTACAAATAAATTTACTTCATAGCATGTGAATAAATTTCATTACCAGTTGTATATTCTTTTTAAAAATCTCACTAAGGGTGTGCTTGTTGATTTGTAGAACAAAGCCAAACAACTCGTTGTCTGGAATGACCACGCCGCAATTGAAGAAATGATCGATCAACGTGTGAAAGCAGCTTCTAGAAGCTCATCAAGTTTAACCAAATCATGAACTCGAAATGGAAAAACAATGGAAAAGGCAATGGTAATAAGGATGGTAGGGGAGATGGTAATGGTGAAGGTAAAGGAAATGGGTAAATGGAAAATGGTAATGGAAATGGTAATGGAAATGGAAACAATGGAGGTGACAACGGCGACGGTAATGAGAACCCCAACGTGAATGGAAGAGGCGATAGGTTGGTTGCTCGTGAATGTACTTACCAGGACTTCATGAAGTGTCAACCAACAAGTTTTAAAGGAACCGAAGGAGTGGTTGGTCTGATAAGGTGGAGTGAGAAGATGGAGACTGTGTTTCACATCAGCAACTGTCCGAGAAATATCCAGTGAAGTAAGCACTTGTACCTTACCGACAGTGCACTAACCTTGGTGGAACTCACACAATAGAACCATCGGAACTGATGCCTGCATAAGCTTTGTCATGGAGAGAGTGCAGATGAAACAGATTAATGAAGTGTATTGCCCTAAAATTAGATCCAAAAGATGAAACACGGTATGGAAATCTGTCGGTGAAAAACAATGACATCGCTAGTTACACTCCAGAGGTTTCAGGAACTCACCATGATGTGCACCAATAATGGTACACAAGAGGAAGGATCGGTGGAGAAAAACGGTTGGAGGTCTTCCAAGATAACAACAAAGAATGAGATTGCTGCGGAATCCTACAAGACTACAAGGAAGCTGTTCGAAATACCAACAACTTGATGGATCAAAATGTTAAAGGGTTATCATTTGAGAATGCAGAGAACCAGATAAGATTGGACAACAAACTATGGAAACAACCGTGGCAACGAACCCCCCAAAACGACAGAATACTAGGGACAAAATGTTGCTAGAGCCTATGTGGCTGGTAACAATGAGGAGAAGAAATACGAAGGTACCTTGCCACTCTGCAACAAGTGTAAGCTTCATCATGTAGGCCCTTGCACTGTAAGATGTGTGAAGTGCAACAGGGTTGGACATTTGGCCAGAAATTGCAGGGTTACCAATCCCACTACCCCCACCCAGAGAGGCCAAATAGTGAATCAGAAGGTTGTGACTTGTTTTGAGTGTGGAGCACAAGGGCATTACCGGAATGATTGCCCCAAGATCAAGAACCAAAACCGTGGAAACAAAGCAAGAGTTCCTGATGCAAGCGGCAGAGCATATGCACTAGGAGGAGGTGACGTAAACCCGGGTTCCAACACTGTCACGGGTACGTTCCTTCTCAACGATCATCATGCTTATATGTTATTTGATTCTGGCGCCGATAGAAGTTTCGTATCAAATACTTTTAGTGCATTGCTAGACATCACACCCTATGCCTTAGACGTTAGTTACGCTGTCGAACTAGCTGACGGAAGGACTTCAGAAACCAACACTGTGTTTATGGGCTGTACATTAGGATTGTTAGGACATCCATTTAATATCGACCTGATGCCAATAGAGTTGGGTAGTTTTGACGTTATCATCGGCATGGATTGGTTAGCAAAGAATCATGCAGTGATTGTCTGTGACGAGAAGATAGTGCGTATTCCTTATGGAAATGAAATTCTGATCCGAATCAAGGATACAATGGTAACAAGAGAATAAATCAAGTTGAGCATATATCATGGTTGCAAAAGGCCCAGAAGTATATAGAGAAAGGTTGTCAACTATTCCTGGCACAGGTTACGGTGAAGGAAGACAAAGACAAGTCGGAGGAGAAGCAACTTGAAGACGTGCCGACTATACGGGACTTTCCAAAAGTTTTTCCAGAAGACTTACCTGGACTACCACCCACACGACAAGTTGAATTCCAAATTGACTTAGTCCCAGGTGCTGCACCTGTAGCTCAAGCCCCGTATAGATTAGCACCGTCGGAGATGGAAGAATTGTCTACTCAACTACAAGAACTTTCTGACAAGGGATTTAAAAGGCCAATTCATCACCCTGTGGAGCACCAGTTTTGGATTGTCAAAAAGAAAGATGCCATTCAGAATCGTGTATCGACTATCGTGAACTAACAAGCTTACTGTGAAAAATTAGATACCCCACTGTCCGAGAATCGACGACTTTGTCTGATCAATAACAGGGTCAAGTGTGTACTCAAAGATCGACTTGAAGTCTGTATACCACCAACTCAAGTCGTGATGAGGATATCCCAAAAGACGGCGTTTAGAACTCGCTAAGGGCATTACGAGTTCCAAACAGTGATGCCATTCGGTGACTAACGCGCCGGCAGTGGTTCAAGGATTTGATGAACCGGGTATTAGACCATACCTAGATAAATTTTGTGATCGTGTGTCAATTGATAGACATTCTTGATCAACACTAATACCAAGAAGAACATGATGTACATCTTAGACTATTTTTGGAGTTGCACAAAGAAAGAAGAATTGAACGCCAAGTTTACAAAGGTGACTTTTGGCTATCAAAGGTAAAATTTCTTAGACACGTGATTGACAGCGAAAGGCATTTACGTTGAACGCCTGCTAAGGATTGAGTCAATCAAGATTGGGAATCACCAAAACTCTAACTAAAATTCGCCAATTTCTAGTTCTTGCCCGGTTACTACCGCGATTTATCGAATGTTGCTCCAAGATATCCAAGCCAATGGAAAAAGCTGACTCAGAAGAGGTTGTGAAGTTCAATTGGGGTGAAAAGGAGGAAACTTCTTTCCAGACCTTAAAGCAAAAGTTGTGTAGTTGCGAACCGTGATTTTTTGTCATTGCCCGAGGGAATGTGAAAACTTCATAGTATATGGGATGCTTCACCATAAGTATTAGGCTCATGGTTGATGCAAAAAGAGAAAGTAATAGCTTATGCTTCCTCCAACTGAAATCCATGAGAAGAATTTACACGACACACGATTGGAATTGGGAGCTGGTGGGTTCGCTCACATGATGTTGGAGACCGATTACCTTTACTGCACGAAGTGCATTGTGTACACTGATCATAAGAGTTTGCAATATATTCTTGATCAGAAAGAGTTGAATATGAGACAACGTAGGTGGTTAGAACTGTTAAGCGACTATGACTGTGAGTTACGTTACCACCCGGGAAAGGCGAATGTGGTGGCTGATGCGTTGAGCCGAAAGAATAGACCTAAGCCACTACGAGTTCGAGCCTTGGTTATGACAATCGGTTTGAATCTCCCTACGCGGATCTTGAAATTCTCAGGTGAGCGAAAAGAAGAAGAATTACGGAGCAATAAGGTACTTACAGTGGCATGATTAAGAAGCTGTAGCCACATGTAGATGGGAACGATGGTGTTAGAAGAATAGAAGCGGATACCATGTTTTGATTGACCCTTGAGAGCTTTGATTATGCACGAGTCGCATAAGTCAAAGTAATTCGAATCAACCCTGGATCAGACAAAATGTACCAGGATTTGAAGAAGCTATACTGGTGGCCTAACATGAAAGCAGAAATTGCCACATATGTAAGTAAGTGTATGACATGCGCAAAAGTTAAAGCGGAATACCAAAAACCATCCGGTCTATTGGTACAACCAAAAATCCCTGAGTGGAAATGGGAAAACATAACTATGGACTTCGTGACAAAGTTACCAAAAAATGGGAAAGTGGTCAAATATGATTTGGGTTATAGTCTATCGACTCACAAAGTACCTGCTTCATTTTTTGCCAGTAAAGTGAGTAATGACTCAATTGAGAAACTGACCAGACAATACTTAAAAGAAATGGTGTCGATACATGGGTGCCTGTTTTTCAATCATCTCTGATCGTGATGGTAGGTTTCCGTGTCCAATTCAGGCAATCTCTTCCAAGAAGCTTTGGAACTCAGTTAGATATGAGTACAGCGTATCCACCCCGAAACAGAGGTCAAATGTTAGAGGACTAACCAAACAGTGGAAGAACATCTCCTAGCATGTGTGGAGTAGATATTCGGAAAGGATGGGACAGACATTTACCCTTAATAGAATTCTCCTACAACAACAGCTATCACACCAGTAATAAGGCTGCACCTTTTGAGGCGTTGTATGGTCGCAAATGCCGGTCACCTATTTGTTGGGCTGAGGTAGGAGACGCCCAGCTTACTGGACATAAATTGTTCGTGAGACAACAGAGATGATTATCCAAATCAAGCACCGTCTACAAGCTTTACGTGATCGACAAAAGTGCTATGTTGATAAGAGACGTAAGCCATTAGAGTTTCAGGTTGGGGATATGGTTATGTTGAAAGTATCGCCCTGGAAAGGTGTAATACGTTTCGGCAAACGGGGAAAGTTGAACCCTCGTTATATTGGACCTTTTAAAATTCTCGCCAAGGTGGGAACGGTTGCATATCGACTAGAATTACCAGAGAAACTAAGCTGTGTTCATAGTACCTTTCACGTCTCGAACTTTAAGAAGTGCTTATCCGATGAACCGCTCGCGATTCCTTTGGACGAAATCCACATTGATGAAAAACTCCACTTCATTGAGGAACTAGTTGAGATTATGGACCGCGAAGTAAAACGTTTAAAGCAAAGTCGCATTCCAATAGTGAAGGTCCGTTGGAATTCAAGAAGAGGTCCCGAGTATACTTGGGAACGCGAAGACCAAATGCAGAAGAAGTACCCTCATCTGTTCGCTAACCCTACACCTGCGTCCCGAGCTACGTCTTAAGCTTTGAGGACAAAGCTCTTCTAACGGGGGAAGGATGTCACACCCCGTAAATTCCCGGTTAGTATTCCGACCCACTCCGGTCATCTACTTTAAATTTTATTCGTTGCGTTAAAATCTGATAGTTTACCGGGGACTAAACGACGTAAAAACTAAAAAATGTCATCGGACGCGTTCCGGCATTGGTTATTAATTAATTTAGGCTTAATATAAAATATTTTAGCTTTCCTGAGTGTTTCGTGATTTTTAATCACTTCCGATATTAATTTTAGGGTTTTATTCTTTAAATTACGTTTTTCGCGTTTTTGACCAAACGGAACCCCGGAAACTCGAAATCTTTTCGTGTAAACTCAAGTTATCGTATTTCTAGTGTCATACTACTAAAAATTTCGTTCACCTCCTTTCCCTAGCCAAAATGTGGCGCCTAAACTACAACAACAAGTATACTTGGACTCAAAAATAAAAGAAATGGCATCTTATTTTGAAAGCCTCACCCATGTGTGCATACTTGATGAGAAAATGACATCTTTGTTGTCTTGTAATTTGCATGCATGCAAGTTCTTACACATCACATGCCTTCTTACATTTTGACTAAACCTTTGAATAAGTAATTTTGAACTTTACCAAGTATAATGAACCTAGGCTAGAAAAATTGAACCACAATGGTCCTTGTGAGCCTAGTTCGGCCGAACCAAGGGTGCACACACCCTTGGTGTGTGTTGGTCACTTGTGGGCACTCATGAACCTTAAAACCCTAACTCTCCCACTATAAATACAACACAAAATCTCACACTTAGGGTTATAACACATTCTCAAGCCACCAAAAATTTTCTTTCTTCCTCCCACTATAAATATAACACTATCTCACACTTAGGGTTCCTTATCATTTCTAGTCACCAACAAAAACACACAACTCTCTCCCCCCTCTACTCCTATCTCACGGCACAACACCAACATAAATAACCATCCATATCTTTTGATTTTCTTCAAGATCCAAGTATTCTAAACTCATTTCTAAGGTTATCTAAGGTAGATCCAAGTGTTAGTTGGTTGTTTTCAAGGGTTTTCAAGAATCATAAAATTTGGGTTTCAAGTTTTATAAGTGGGTTTTGCAAGATCTTGTGTTTTCATCTTTTGCTTACTTTCTTGTGAGTATTTCTTGACCCATCTTGTATTATTTTGATGTTGTTATGAATCTTGTTATAGATCTATTGTTATTATTAAAGATTCATGTGTTTGTGATAATTTTTACAAAAGAAATAAGTAATAATTGTCATCTTTCATAAAATGCAAGTAAATATTGTTACCACTTTATGTTTATGTTTTATAATATGTTCTTGGTGAGATTGAGAGTTGATGAGAGTTGCAACAATAGATATTAGGGTGGTTTAATTAAGGTTAGTCTTTGTGGTGGATTAGTTTGTAAATGAAGGTTGAACTAGATAGGGACTAACTATGAGAGAGTTGGGAGTCGATTTTTGGTCTATTTAGGCAAAAACAAAGTTGCTGTCCGATTTTGTTTTGTGGTTATTGACGCGACTTAAAAATGTTTTCATTTGGCGTAAAAGTTGTTTTCGAAGAGCTCGTTATCGATAGATATGGCTATTGGCATACGTGAGCTACTACTTCTCACACTTTAATATACGGACTTTAAAACGGCCAAGTTATGGACCGATGAAACTTTGAAAACATTTTTCGGCGAAAATGGAAATTTTAACGATCAGATCAGTAGCTAAAAGGGCGATTCGGTAGCCTTCGGGTCCGAATCGCGCCTAAAGTATGTATAACTCGAACAGTTGTCCGAAATGAGATTTACTATGGCTTTGGTGGCCGATTAGCCAGAAGATCAAAAAAAAGAGAGACATTTTCACCACAAACCGGAAGAAAAATGGATTTTTATGATACACTTTTAATTATATACTTGCTGTTTGGATGATTTAAATGGGGTTTTTTCGGGCACTTATTAGGAACGATTTAGGATTGTTTTTAAATGCGAGCGAAACAAACTAGAAACGTCATGAGGGTTATTTGAGACTCGATTTGTAATCAAAAAGTAGGATATTATAAAATAGTACGAAACGGACATTTAGCGATTTAAACATAAGGAGTAGGCGGGTTAGAATTGTTTCAAGGATTTGTAAAATATGGGAAACTTAAGAAAATATGGGACGCTATTACGTTTTGAACGACTAAAAAGTTTTCCTAAAAAAAGGTAAGTTTCTAAAAATAGTAATTTTTACATGTGTCGCGGATTTAACTAAAGACGTGGTAAAGTTTCAAAGTCTTTATTACTAAAACGCACACACACTTGGATGCCTTTAATGTTGAAAATGGATGCTTTCTTGTTTCTTTGATATAATGCTTAAGTCTATAACCATAATTTATATAGGTCGCGGTAGGACCTCTTTTTAAACTTCATCATCTTGTGGTGGTTACCGCTTCCCTTGCTAAGGGTGTTCATAGCCACCTCCACGTTTTTAATGATTTACAAAACGGCTTCTATACTATTGGGGTGGAGTAGAATAATTGTTTGCTTTTATATTTGGACACATGTTCTTTACGCGAAGTTTTACTTGCTTTATATGTTTGCCTAAGTTGCTTACAAAACCTTACTACTGCCCAACTTATCATGAACTTGTTAATTTCTCGACCGGAGCGACCCGGTTGAGGCGAGCGGGATGTGGATTAGATAGAATCTATTGGGACTAATTATCCCTATTCAGCTTTGGTTGATTTCACTTAACGAAGAACAAACGGGATATATGTCATGTTCGATGTATACTTTATGGTGGGGTCTTTGGTTTTGGAGACAACCGGTTTAGGGGCAGAATACTTTGCATTAGGATGTAGCTTGCTCCATGTTGACTAATTTTGCTTTCGGTCGGTCATGAGTCTTAGCGCAACATAATTACTTTTTATGTGATGCTTTGTAATTTGTTTTATAAGTAGTCTCTTACGTTTTGAAATCTTGTGGTCCACTCTTGTATCAAACGTAAAACCTATGGAATTCACAACATTATGTTGACTTTTTAAACATGTTTTCTCAGGTGTTGCTTGGATTGATTATTTGGATGCATAATGTGAAGTCCTTTGTATGTTGTGACTTGCCAATTTCAAGAATTAAATTATCGTGTCATTATTAAAACTTTTGTTATTACTTCCGCTTACTTTTTAATTCTTAATTTTAAGGGCTGATAAAACTTAAATCTATTTTATTTATGAAACGAGTAACTTTTTCAAACGTCCATGTTTAGTGGTCGTTCTTTATTGCTTTGTGATAGGATTGTTATGACGTCACGCCCTCGGACACGTATTCCGTCTAGGCCCAGTTTGGGGGTGTGACAGTTACAAACTTACAACCATAGGAGATCTCAATGAAAACTATAAATGGTTATATTATATCTCGCTGGATCAGAGTACTGTAATTGATGGCAACAGATTACTACAATCGATGCTCAAGGTATGGCTCTCTAATTTTTTATGTCCAATTTAGAATAATTACTCATTATTTATTGCGAGTGCATCTCCTAATTCATTCTTATAATCGGTACGCTTGTGAATAGTGAATATGTGTTGATAAATTAGGGAAATGCTATTGAACATCAGTCCATGCTTCTCAGAATTAGAGGTCTTGAGATACCAAAGCAGTTTACAAATCGTCTTTATGCTGGGGACACATGTAGGTTGCCTCTTCCAGAGAACTGGTGCAACGACTTTTGTGGATTCCTAATTTGCGTTGTTGTGGAAGACCATGTTGATCTTTGGAGTTCTCCAGACATAACTATAAAAGAGGAGGCGAGTGATGATATGCGTGGTATGTTCCATGATGTAGTCTGGGGGGAAAGTTTTGGTGGTAAACTTACATGGGTATGGTATGTTTCATTTGCTTCACTGAGACGCACTGAATGGTGGAACCCAACACACAAGAATGTTTCATTTTACATTCGGCTTATGATATATGTACCCCCCTAAATCACCATTTGTACCCCCCCGGGTTTTTTCCGGTACTTTTTTTGTATTTTTTTTAATAATTTTGTATATGTTATAAAACTATGACACGGAAAAAACGGAACGAAAAATATAAAGTTTAACAGGTCAAAAGTATGAAACTGTCAAAAATTACGGAACAAAAACTGATAAAAAACTGCGTTGCACTGTAAAAAGGAGGGTACAAAATGAATCTTTTGTACCTTATTGGCACTATTCATGGGCCAGGGGGTACCAATAAGGGTACCCTTTACATTCACCACTGTAATACGAAGCCATCTAACTACCTCGGGATAGGAGCAAGTCTCGTTCCCATGAAAATGGAAGTGGTCAGACTGATTCTTTTGAATTTACTTATGACTACACACACAAAATCTCCATTCACCGTGATTCGAAGTCTTATTTGACCATTTCCCCACGTGTCTATAGATATTTTTTTTTTTGATAAATGTCTATAGATACTTTTAACAAAAATACGGTTGTATAATAAATGTATATTTTTTTAAATGTGACAACCCAATTTTTTATTAAAATATTATTTTTTTATTCTTCCACTTATATAATCAATACATACAATTAACCCTTTTATCATTTATCAACAACTCAATTTAATTATATATAATATTATTTCTTTTATATTTTATTTAATTATTTAAAGCTTTATTTAAATACTTTCTTTTTTGACTTTTTTTCCTACCAATTTCTTCTTATGCATACACTTCCACCACCTCCATAAAACGTAGAAGAATATATAGTGATAAATATATAAAAATAAGTAGAAAAATGTAACTAAACCGACACTTGGTGATAAATATATAAAAATAAAATGATTAACGAATATCTTGTCGTGCGTACTTAAAATTTAAAAACGCTACAATAAGTTTGTATTCGTTGGAAGTAGATGACCTTTTTTTATATAGTCAAATGATACATATTTTGTTATGCTAGGTGTTGTTTGTTTCATTAAGATGTTTTGGGTCTAAATCTCATCACCAAATCTTACTGGTAAGAGGTGATTATAATGTCTGAGTCTGAATGAAAAAATGTTATTTGTTTTTTTCATAATTGTCTGAATGGTTTTAATTGTGCATTTTTTTATAATATATATTAAAATTTAATAAGACAATGAATAAGTAGTTTGTGTAAATATAAAATAAATCACTTTTATCATATAGTTTACATAATAATAACAAAATTACTCTACTTGGTAAACTACATAAGTCCTTCCAATGAGTCTTTAATTTGCATAAACAAAAATAAAAATAGGTGGAGTTTATTTGACTATAATATTGATAAAGTATTTTATTTAATACGGAGTAATATTTTTGTACTATTTACAAAATTAAGATACCAAGAAAAACTAGACATTTTTGTCAAAGTACTTTTATTTTATTTTCGTCATCTTCTCTTTCTATTCCTTTCATCTTCTTCCATCTATTTCTCTGTATTCCAAAACCATTTTTATCACACACAACCATACCACACCAATATTATGACCGCGTTCGGAAGAGAAGAGGGAAGTTCATAGGTGAAAATAAAGTGAAGGTTTGGTTGTTCAAAGGCGTTCAGAAGGCACTTCCAAGTCTGATGGGTTCAGAGTCTTTTGCCTCTGACCGCGTCTGAACGAAACGAAAAAAACAAATCAGAGGCGGTCGGAGGTTTTTTACAAAAAACAAATACCACCTTAATGTTTTATGTAAATCCACTAGTTAAAAGAAAAGAAAAGTAAATAAAGTATCAAAAGTCTAACACATAAGGAATATAACACTTCAACACTGATTGGCCATTTAGTTCACATGCGGTAAGATTGGGCTAGTGTTTGAATGTCATAAAACGAACGGGTCGTGTACACTTTTTCATTGCATTTATGTATTGTTAATATAATATTATTACTTTTTTTGTCTTTATCTTCTCCAATCGGTCGTATAGAAAATAGAATGACTGATAAACATAGTCTCATAGTACGTGGCCTGGATATGGGGGTGTGCACAATGTGTGATGGAACAGGCCCATCTTCTTTTTTTCCATCTATATAAATATAAACTTAAGTCAAGTTTTGTTTTCTTTTATAATAATTGCAAAACGTTAATTGTTTCTGCACACCTTAT
>BQNB010098938.1:9659-25042 GCA_026074375.1 Tanacetum coccineum
CATAAGCTTAAGAGTGATAATCTTTTTGGTATGCAACCAAACTTGTCACCATTAAACTTGGCAACGAAATATAATTTTTATATGTACTATACATTATTTTTAGTGTAAATCATCTACGCATGTCAAATCACCCGAAAAAAATGGAGTCACGTGATATGTTTCTACTCCCAGGAAACTTTTGTTGTTTTCTCAAAAGTGTGCTTTTACAGTGTACTTTTACAGATTTATTTACCTAAATACAAAAAATATAAAGACTGCTTTATATTCCTCATCCAAGTTTTCTCATGCACCGGACAAGAAAACCTCCGGATGTAATAAGGTCGCAGCTTACTGGATTTAATCTCACTTTATGAATCAAAATGTAACCTCCGGACCCTTATCATCTTCTAGGGCTAAAACCTAACTCACGTACACCTTTCGAACTAGAAAGAGAGGTGAACTTGTGAATGCCTAACGTTCTGCATGAAGTTGTCCGGAATCACTCAATTTATTGGCAAGAAGTTAGCTCCGTTAACAATTGAACTACAACTATCTAAACTTCACCAAAAATCTTAACCCTTATCAATAACATATATCCGGGCATAGCACATTGGCGCATTACCGGAGTAAGACTTGTACTTTCTCATATACAACTTCTGTTAAACCCCGGCTCTTCGGTCCGCCATGTCCTGCTCCGACCTTAAACACCATTAAATATCATAGTGTTTTTTTTAAGTTGCGACCCTTCTATTATTGTCGTTTAGATGTAGTAATATACATCGGGGCATAAACTTCGTTAACACGGCCCCCGCTGTCGGCTGGCACGACCTTCAAGCTCCTCCGATAAGACGAAGACGCACATCGATGAACATAACTTTAATCATTGAGCCCCGGAATGAAAACTCAATATTACATATATCTCAGCTTCTTGATACCTCCGGCCAGAAGTTCAAGTTATATCCTGATTTGCGGGTTTCAGCTGTTCGGATATCTTAGCATCCACTACTTTTACCGGTGCTAAAGGGCTGACAACACCTCCATGTCCGGACGTAAGGCCATTAACCTATAAGTCGTACAATTTGTACCTACGCTATTTTATGTGACGAGAGATCAAAATTCTGCTCACATTCGCTTGTTTAAACCCGTTAGCAAAGAGATGAGGTGAAGTACCTTACTACTTGACCCGTTTAAAGCTTTGGCAATAGCTACCAGATATCTTTTCTCAACGTCACCCGGTTCAAAACCTTAGCCGTGGGTAATTTTTGTGTGGGCTCTGGTTCTCAACACAATGGACATCCTTCCTTACTTGACCTTCGTAAAAACCGACGCTTTTCGTCATTACGATTTCCATTATCGACTGGCTAAGAGGAAATGATCAAGGAATACTCGGAGACACATCTACAAAAGCTCGTACCTACGCATGGAGACGCGGAGCTGCAACCCCTCTGTACACCCATTGAACTCTTGATGAGTATTTAAGATTATACATTATGTGAGGTCAACTACTTAGCATGTTGATAGCTCCGGTCGGATGCTGCATTTATCTTCTAGATCAGGAATTTCCGAATAACAATTATTGGACCCCTCATCATTTCGAAGACGAGCCTACTTCCGCTGTTTTCTCCCTTTTTGAGAAAGTCTTCGGACTTTTATCCTTACCTCCGTCACCTTTTACCGGTGCTAAAAATTCAAAATTACTTTTAGCAAGTAAACGAACTACAACACCTTGTTGCTCAACCTGCTATTTATAGTGCACATCTTATTTGGCCAAACCACCAGAAGGTGTTTGCCAATATCAACGGTTTTGACTCTTTGAACATATTATGTTAGTACAAAATAAGTGTCGGGCTTAGAATAGGGCTCAAATCCTTCGTTGAACAGGGCCTCTGAATTATTTGAGTGTCAGATCTTGTACTAGAGCAAGAGATGTGAGATGATTTCCTGTACAATCAAATAAAGACCGTTAGCCTTACCGTGGGGACGGACCCCATGATTATACTCCGGCATGAGAGTAAGTAAACATGTAGAGAGAGAAAGTGTGTGTATGTAGAGTGAGAAAATCATACCGTTCATTGTGTCAGAGGGTCCCTTTTATAAGCGAGTGAAATATTAGGGTTTTCTAATATTTCGTTTGTTTCGTTAGTGACTGGAGTGAGTTCCTTGTCGGGCAAGGTTCCGCAGTAATCGTGTTTATGGATGCGTGTGTTCTCCGCGGACGGAAGTAGCCTATAGTTAGGTCCGCGTCCCTTTTGCTGTGTCCGGGCCATTACCAATGCAGGATTGGATTTAGTTTCGGCCCATGACTGCTAAGTTGGGAACAGAAGCCTAAGTGACAGTATGACCCAAGCCCGGAGGCTTGGTATACCTACTATACGTCATCAAGTTCCTCCAGTCTAGTATGATATTGCCTGCGGACCATGTCCCACGTGCGGTGATCAGTGCTAGACTTGAGGTTCATTGCTAATGGTTTGCCGCCTTTCGTGGTCATGTGTCTTCTCCGCGAAGCTTTCTTATTAAGTTGGTGACGTTTAGGTGACGTGGACCGATGTTGTCCTTTTATCTTCTGACTGATGTGACGTACTTACATTTTTAACTGTTTCGTAGGCGAATCCCAACCGTTGATCACGTGAGTGGGTTACACGTGTCATCATCTGGCTGTGGGTAGATACAAATACACCGAGGGTATAAATACCCCCTCCTATTTTTACTGGTTCCTTTTCCACAACTTTACCTTCCACCATTGCTGATTTCTTCAAGCTTTTCATCTTTATCATACGTGCGAACCTCATTTTCTTCTTTTTTAAAGTTCTTCAGACTTCAGGTTTGCATTTTTCCTCATTCATCCTCTCAAATGGCTAACTTTGCTGCTAAATATTCTATTATGACCAAAGAAATGGTAGATAGCTTTTGCGATAGCTTTTATATTCCGGCTGAGGTTCATCCCACTGCTTCAGGGCGTGATAAAACCATTACCCAGTTTCTAGTCGGTAAAGTAGGTGTATATAGTAGGATCTTTGATGTTTGTGGTTATAGGATTCCGTTTACAAAGTTTTTTATGGCCGTTCTCAAATACTTCCATGTGCATATTTCCAAATTGTCGCCTTTTGGCGCGGCCCGGGTGTCTCATTTTGAGGTTCTGACGCGCGTACTTAACCTTTCACCGTCAGTGAACATGTTTCGCGCCTTCTACACCCGTTCGTATAGCGATGGGTTGTTTTCTTTTGCTAAGCGTTCCATCTCGGTTTCGTCTTGCTTTCCAAAACCTCCGAATTCCATTAAAAATTGGGCTGACCATTTTTTCTGGGTTGATTTTTGCGTATTCCCCATTTCCGTCCCTTTGTATTCGGGAGGTGCCCTAGAAAAGGATTCGGCTCCCCATCTTACTGCTCGTAAAGAGCAAACCGTTAAACTTCTTGAAATTCATAAGGCTTATTTCTGCCGGTATCCGAAGTGCTTCTTATGCCTTGTGGGTTTGAGCCTGTATTATCCTTTTGACGAAAATTCTTATCCAGCTTTTGAGCATCCTGACGGATCGGGTGGGTGTTATTTCCCTTTGGTGGTGGCACTTTTATATTATGAAACCTGATCATTTGATGTTTATTTTGCAGAGATGGGCTTGTTTGACTTTATCAAGACTGCTGACCCTCAGAAAGTCCAAGCGGTGGAGGTTCAGAAGGGAGATAACCAGGTGAAGTTGCTAGAGAGTACCCAACATTGCTTTATGTCTCTGGTGATTCCCGCTGCTGGGGGTAGTAGTTATGCTGCGTTTGCTGAGGTCTCCGCTCCGACTGAGGAAGGGCAAGGAAAAAGTTGCTCTGGAGGACGCCTATCTAGAGTTGGCGGACACGGATGAGGGTACGACTGCGGTGAGACAGAGTGAAGAGGAGGTTGTTACGGAGCAGCCCAAGAAGGTTAAAAAGAAAAGATTACTGAAGCAGAGCGATGTTCTTCCTGCTAAAAAGTTACCCTCATTCTCGGTATCTGTGGTAAAACTCTTGCTGGTCTGGAACAGATTAGGCCGGTAGGTTCTCGTTTGCCGGCCTAGGAACAGGTTGCTTTTCCCTCAGTTGCCCCTTCTTCTCAGGAAAGCGAAGGTTTTTTGGATTCTTCTGCCCAAACGAACCTCCGGATCCGTACTACTATAGAGAGGTGTATATGCACATCCTTAAGTGCCAACGGAATTTCCAAACCTTTTCTTAACATGTTTTAGAACGAAAATCCACTTCTAAATCGTCATCATAAAATTGTCCAACGCTAAAGAGATTATGTCCAAGACCTTCAACATAATATACATGACAAATAGTGATATTTCCCTGTATATAATCACCATAGCTTGTGATTGCTTCAAAATTATCATTTCCAAAGCGAACGGTGCCCATGAATTTCTCAATGAAAATTTTTAGCAGTGATCGATCACCCATCATATGCTTTTAACAACCACTATCAACAATCCACAGAACAATATGAACTACGTGCAACACAAGAAGAAACACCACATGGACAAGTGGGCAATTTGACTATCTATTTCTTAACAGAGATCGATTATTTTTTAGATGAACTACTATTTTGTCCATTCGGTTTTGTGTTAACAGGAGACCAAACAACATGTGGTTTTGATTCAAACCATTTTTTCCAGATTCGACTAGTTCGAATCTTGTTCTTCATGTATGTGCTTAAAGATTTATCTTGTAAATTTCTTTTTTTTGTACTAGAAAACTTATCGTTAGCTTTCGAGGTACTTTCGACATCAATCTTAGGTTTGAAGACTACATAAGTAGTATCTAAAGGCTTAGATAGTGTCGACTCCTTAGAAAACCTAGTCTTGTGAACTACATGCGTAGTATCATAAGATTTTGGTATTCTAGATTTAATGGATAAGGTTCTACGAACATTCGAATGCACATTTAATTTATAATTTTCAAAACAGTTAGCATGGAATGGAATAAGCACATTTTGCATACAAGAAACACATAACAAAGTTTTTGCTTTAGAAGCGTTTGCAACATCAACATCAATTACATTCTCTTTGTTTGAGATAACATTTTCAGATGTATTATCTGTTTGCTTATTTTTCCTAACATAAACTGCTACTTTCTTTGTTGGCTTCTTAGAGTTAGCTAAGACACTATTCTTGATATGTGAATCTCTATTCATTGGTCTTCTAACACTAGATGCAGCATTCATTCCTGTAGAATATAAATCATGCTTAGCCTCGTTTGTTTGTGATTCATGAGTTGTGGACAAATATTTACTTTACCAGGGTGCTATGACATTTTTGTTTGAATTCACCCCGCTTTGTTTGGCAGGTGAAGTCAGTAAAGTGACTGGTTTTGACACGACATGGTTTCCTTTTGATTTTTGAACATCCGTTTTTTAATAACGTGTTTGTTTAATGGTGTGACACAAAGAAGAGGTTGAGAACCATTTGTCTTGTCAAACTTAGTAATTACAGACTTACCTTTTTCAGCATTTGCCAGTCAAGTTTTTAATTCAGATATGGTAAACAACAGATTCTGATTCTCAACACGAATAGCACCATATGCATATGTTTTCTTAGAGACATGAGCAATTAATTTGTCCATTTCCGTTTAAGTTTGAGACCGTGTCTTTTGGATTGAATTAAAAAGCTTTTGATATTCTAATTTGACATTGTCATGTTCATTTATCAAAGATTGCACCATAAAATCCAAAGACACATTCTTATCTTTAAGTTTTTCCATTTTTGAATTCCAAGAATAATCAAGAGGATTTGTGTTTTTATTCTTCAAATTTAAATCCCATTTATATTTTTCTTTTTCATGTTGTAACTTTAATTCAAAATCAACACTTTGCTTTTTACACCTTTGAACATCTTTTTTAAGAATTTTTATTCTTGTTTGCAAACCCTTTTGAATCTCGATGGATTTCTTTTTAAGTTGTTCAATTTCAGCATGGAGTGAATTGTCTACACATTCATGATTTAACAACACACTTAATTCAACTTCATGCTTGAGAGATACTTCCAAAAGTTGATCTTTCAAAAAATCATTTTGCTTCTCTAGTTCACAAAGTTCACTTTCTGTAGACTCAAAAACATCTTTCATCTCTTTTATATCCCTCTAAAATAGTATCTTAAAGAACTCAAAATAGAACTGCAACTCGTTTACAATTTGTTTGAGTTGATTTTGACAAAAATCATTGAGTTGTATTTTTTCAGGTGATGTATAAAAAATGCTTGCTCTTTTACAGTTCTTTTAAATTAATTCAGACAACCTTTGAAAACAATTTTTTATTTTATCTAATTCAATGATCAAAGGTGACTCACTCGGCATTGATGCCGGGATAGAAGGAGTTGCATTTGAATTCTTGTCAGAAGGAATAAAAGAAGATGGAAAATATTTTTGCTCAGCAGAAAGTTCTTTTTGAGGAACAAAGTCTTTATAGAGAGCATTTATTTGTGCATAATCAATTGTCCAACAATTCTGTTTATTTGCAACAGCAATTGGATCATTCATTTTTTCGTACACTTTTTGTTGACTTTTGGAAGCATCATCAAGAGTGTCCTCAGTATCTCTAACATTCAAAGAAATCTCTGAATTACCTAAACTAGAGGCAAGATATAACTTTGGACATTGAGAAATTGCTTGCTTGAGTGTATAAGGATTCGGGTACCCCAAACCATGTTTTAATTGCTGATCATACACAGACAATGGCTTTGGTCCAAGCATAAACATTCCTTGTAAGGAATTGCCAAGTTTCAAAATTAGATCAACATTCTTTTTCAGTTTGGCCTCAAGATCTAGAACAGTGTCATGATATTTATCCTCATTTTCACTCATTTGTCTTTTTAAAATTGAATGAGTCTTTTGAAGTTCCTCATTTTGCCGTTTGTAATCTTTGACATCTAAATCTAATTTATCTCGTTGTTTTTCTAAATCTCGAATATTTCTAGATCAAGGACCAAATTAAGACTGGGCTTATTGACTAAAATGTGTTTGATCGTTTTATCGGCTCTCAAGATTTTTGTTGAGATAATTATTATCCCCTTTATGTTTTCCAAAACCCCGAACCTTTCACTTATACAAATCAAGCTGACTAGTCAACGTGGTAATGTTTGTTTTTAAACTTTTGAGCAAATATCTGTTATTTTTTAGCTTCTGATATGCATTTCAGTAATTGCTCTATGCACTGAGATCAAGGAAATGTGTATCTTTTTCAAATACTACCCTATTAATATTCCATTAGGGGATCAAATATAATATCGTATCAATTTGATAATCACCATAGTATGTTAATAAATTTTAGTATGAGTTGGTACTTTTGTTCTTCATTTTCAGTGTTGGATGAAGATTGTACCCTCACTTAAAAATGCAGAATCATAGCTTGCCCAGCAACAGAAGTGTTATAGCTAGGTAATTCTGGCCATTTAAGCATATTATGTTTGCACTGACGTTCTTTTATTTATTCCATCCATTGAGCATTAGCAAGAGAAAATCTATTGTGCTCATCAGTAGAATCACTCCATGCTTCATATTGATTTGCCAGCAACATTTGTTCCATTAATGTATTTTGAGTCCCGAACTTTGGCTTTAGACACAATTCTTAGCATAATGTCCTTTATTTTACAGTTTGTAGCATTAAACTGTTGAAGTGTTTCTTAAAGACGAGGTTCGAGAAGAGTCATTGAACTTTTCCGATCCATTGGAGCATATCGATTCCTCTTTTGATTTCCTTCCTGATACTTTAAGCTCGTCTATGATATCTTCCAGGCATTACCAGAGTTCCTGCTTTGAATATTCACCCTGTCACCTTGAATGATTGCTTGGTTCTGGTATTAGATGAGTGCAAAGACGATTATTTTTTGGATTGGAAAAAATTTGAGTAATGGCTCGAGAAAGTAACAACATTGCAGATGTTAGATGTTAGAGGATATTTTAGAATTGTGTATGTGAACATTCATCCTTGCTGGTATTCTTTTTCATTATCAACCACAGAGTAGGATGTGTCACATTAAAGTGATGTTGTTTATGGAAGATGAACCCGGGTGTGCTACGAGGCTCAAAGAGATCATGAGATTTTTTTCTAATTTCTTTGCTCTTGAGACATTAACTAGTTTCTTGAATTGCTGAAGGTAATAAAAAAGATCATCAAACGTATCCATTGTCAAACGTTTAGCAAGACGAACTTGGGTAACATATTTCAACCATTCCGGTTGCAAGCTATTCAGAAACTTTGTATTAATTGTAACAATTGGAAAATGCTGTATTTCTTCCAATCGTTCAATTAATGATGATTGTAAACAGAAACAAGTGTTTCTCCTGGTTCAGCAACAAACTGATCAAATTCGTTTGTAAAACGAGTTTCTCTATCAACTTTGTTTTGTATAGTTCTCCTCATAAGACGTTTAACTCTTTTTCACATGTCTTTGGCCGAAGTGCAAGCATCCACAAAATTATAAATGTCACCTGGAATAGAAAAAAGAATCAGATTCATGAGCTCCATCTCAGCATCATAGTGCAATAACGCATCTCCTTGTAAATCCTCAGTAGTTTGCTAATTTATGAATTTAGGCGAATTGTTTAAGAATGAACATCTCTCAAACTGATAAGGACCTTCATCAAGCGCTTTGTTAAGCCACTTTTAGTTTTCCCTCTTTCGATTTATATATCGTCTAAATCTACTTGTCCACGATATATAACTACCCCTTTCAAGCATAGGAGGCCTAGTCCCCGAACCGGCATCAGCAAGGGATTGTTGATATGTTTTAGATGTTGACATTTCTTATGATTCAAATATTGGATCTTTGTAGACGAAAATGAGTGATATTTGTGAGAAGATTTCCAAACTCGGTAACAATTGTGAAACTCGAACATCACTTTTCTTGGATAACAAGTAGCCTGAAACTCGATACACTTCTCGAACAGAACTAAACTCGGAAAAAATACTAACAAACTCGGTATTCCTAAAACGTATTAAAGTCGAAAATACACTTAATCCTAAAATTGATTATAGCAATCTCGATAGAACCGAGTTTTGAAAAATTCGTTGACTATGGATTAACAATGACCACAAACTCGATAAAACTGAGATTTATGATGACTGAATAATCGAAAACACATATAACATCAAATTCGATAGAACTGAATTTGACTCCCGAGTTTCAGAAATTAAAGAATTTGTTTTCAAAATCCCAATTCATGATAAAACCGTGAAATTGTGGTTTTAACACTTTGTAAGCGTATTTCCGAGAGTAAATTCACTAAGTCCTTATTCATAATTTTCGATAAAACTGAAAATGTGTGAAAACTTATAAAACTTGATCTTCAACCGAGTTTATCAATAATCTCCTAATATACGATTTTTGATAGAACCGAAAATGCGTATGTATCTATTATACTACTTTTCTATCGAGAAACTAAGAGTAATAAGCAAAAACTATTAGAAAAACGATCCGAGAATATAAAAATCACTTCCGAGAATGCTGGAATACTTCCGAGAACGGTAGAATAGTACTGAAAATGAAAGCTCCACAAAACTACGTCATGTCAAATCCAGTAGAATATTCGATCACGTCTAAAAACTCGAAATAACTGCCAAAACACAACTTAAAAGCTCAATAATCTAGATCGAATTTACCGAATGTCATTTTGAGATTCTCGGTATTGTAAAAAACTCACAAAACAAATCACTCTAATTCTATAATGGCGTCTGATACCACTTGTTAGGTCTTGTTTATCTTGAATCATACATATTGTTCATGAAAGCTTAGAGAATAGTAGAGGAAGACAAGTATTCAAATTTTAAATGTTATTAAAATGAAGGGAAAAGGAAAAGTTTATTACAAGGCATCACCTTCTAATGATGATTAGAAGAGGTATTTATAAGAGAAGGAAGGAGGCTTCCTTTCTTTTATTTTTCACTTCTAATCCCTATTCTTTGGCAATTATGCTATTTTTTACTTTTAGCATAATATACTTTATTACAAACTATTTTTATTCTAAACAAAATAAAGACTAATGACTAAATATAATTAAACCACATAATCGACACTTTTTATAAACCTAACAATATAAAAGAATCAATGAGATTGATAACTATGTCAAGTTTGTATATTATCAAAATAAAGTCAAGAAGAAGTTGGGAAGACCATCGTTTTGAAAAAGTTTTTAAGGACCTTTGATTCCTGAGACCTGAGGGTTATGGGCCTACTATGCTTCCACTGTGCCACTCTGATTCCACTCTAATTTATTTGGTTTTCAGGGAAACTAGTCTATAAAATTTGAGGATATTTTAAAGAGATAGTCGGGTGGTGATGTGTTTGACCTAATTGGTGATGTTGATCCTACTGATGAAGATAGAGATATTGGAATGGGTGATTCAACAGGTGTCTCAGCGTCTTTAGGTGATGAAATCTTCTCGGGAGGAAAGAAATGTTTAAGAAATCAAACATTGGTGATAGTGATAACCTTGAAGATGAAGGCAAAATAGTCGGTGGAGCAATAAGAGCTTGTGATGGAATAGGTATATCATTATCTGTAACATCATATGCTTGCACGAACTTCATATATGGGTCATCATAAAAAGGTAAGAGGGATAGTGAGGCTAAAAGATCTTTAGTTAAATCATCTAAAAAGTAAGAAGAGGTGTTTCCCGGTGAGGCTAGGAAATAGTCCGGTGAAGCCGGGATATAGTCAGGAGAGTGTGTAGAGGAAAAAGTATCCTCAACATCGGAATCAAATAGGATAATAATAGGATGGGAGGAAAGATGTGACTATATAACAACCCAATGGAAATAAGATAAGTTATTTATATATAATATAATAGTAGTGTATTATCTGTCATAGAAATTTCTTACACATACTATTCTGGAAACTGCAGTGACACGGAGGACTTTCTTGGATGAAAAAAAAGTAGTTATAGTTTAGGGTTTACCCTTGTTCTCTATAACCATGAGCTCTGATACCAATTTGTAACACCCCCATATTTGACATATAGTAGCGGAAGCTAATCTAGGGTATTACTTCATGGATCAACATACATAATCATAGAAAACGACTCAAAAGAGATGTTTTGGAAAATTTAGTTATCATTCAATATCATATCAGAGTTTTACAAAGGATGTCCCAAAATCTAGAAACATAAAGTTTAAATGATAACAGTTTAGCCATCTTCGAGTCCATGCCACTCTGTGCCATAGGTTGCTCAATTACCTAAGATAAACATGCTAAAAGGGTCAACATAAAGGTTGAGTGAAATTCATAGGTTTTCAGTTATAATAGTTGAGTACAAGTTCAATAGTGGGTTACGTTGTTATACACCCATAAGTGTAATAATTGCAATGAGTATAATTATTATGGAAAACAGTTTGATTACAAGTCATTATAAACAGTGGGTTACATTGTTACACACCCATAAGTGTAATAATTGCGATGAGTACAATTATTATGGAAAAGAGTGTTATTGCCCTAAGCTCGTGACATCAATACGTAAACATGGAAATCACCGTAGTGACATTGGTTGAGAAACAATTATCCCTGTGGAAAGGTAACTTGCCAAGATTACCTATTGAGTCAAATATAGTGCTATTGGTACCAAAAGTATAGGCACACCAAAATGTCTAGTCGGTCCGGTATGGTTTGGTTTATCAGTCCAAGGTCCAACACATTATAATGGTCGGTTTTGCGTATGACCGAACCAGACCCGACTAGACCGTAGACCAAATATGAGGAAAAAGATGAACTCAGGACTGGACTAAAATATGTTTGGTTTGGTTTCTCTGTTCGGTCTGGTTCTTGGTTCGGCCCGGTCCGAGGTCTATTATGCTCCAACCTATTTTTGATGGTGGTGTTATGAAACCCACATGCGCTTGTAACAGGTATAGCTGAGGATAGTGTTTTAGTTATTTTGGTGTGATTGGGTATGTGCTAAGATGACACACTAATTATTGTTGTTGATGCACCACAAATAACTTATTCTTCTCCCTTTAACTTGCAATTTTTTATAATTTTCAGTTCCAGTTAACTTCACATATATAATAGTGCTAACACTAAAATCATTATTATTCAAATGCAAGGGATTACCAAGATCAAGATTACTAATCAGAACCTCATTACTACTACTACTAGATTGCAAAATAAACATATAAGCTAGATAAAGTACAGCAAATAAACAATCAAGCAAATAAACAAAGACAAGAATAAAGAACAAAAAAGAAATCAACTCACACCCAAGGACAAAACAGATGCCTAGTAGAGTAAACTGGGTGTGACCAAATCATGTTTCCGTATCACTCTTGGTGGCAGGTCAAGGAGTTAATCACGCCGTTTGCACTAACTCTACCAAAACACATTTCATTTAAGAGAAGAGATAAGACTTGCAGAGCTTTAAAGAAACAACGAAAGAATTAATCACAATACTCTTAATTCACTTAGTTAAGAGATATTGTGATGAAATGAGAGCCTAATTAACCAATATACAAAACCTCAAAATCTTGAAAAATTAGGGTTTCAAGATCCAAACCCTAATATCACTAGATCAATAATACACCACCTTGAACCAAAGAAAATAACTAAGAATCTGATGAAATTTTAGATCTAAACCCAAATAACCAAATCAGAAAGATAACAACCTGAACAAACCAATATCCAACAAGAATATGTTGAAGCGACAAAAGAAAATATTGATTTATTGAAACCCTGAATTTAAAACGAAACCCTAAAAATATTGAAACTCTAAAAATCAATTAACCACCCAATTAAACCTTGAGCTCTGATACCATGTGCAAATTACAACACATATATCAAAGAACTCAACCAACCTCCCAAATTTTCTCTTTTATTAATGAAAAAAGGGAGAATTACATATATATTCCTATTTTGCAAAGAAATTACATATATATCCAAACAAACTTAAAAATTACATATATGTCCATCTTTTGCTTCAAAATTACATAAATATCCCTCTTTTTAAAAAAATTCGTGAAAAATTTTGAAAAAATTCCACAAGATCGTGTATGTTAGTGCATAAAAAAGTTGTGAAAGAAGTTTTTATAAAAGTGGATAGTTTTGCCGAAACAAATTGTTAAAAAAATGTTTGTGCATTAAATCATTTTTTTGTGCATTAAAAATTCGTTTTCGTACCAAATTTCTTTTTTTTTTCATCGAAATATTATTGCTCATCATAGTATATAAAAAGTATAAAATTTTGTGAATCAATAAGATTTTTGTAAAGGAAGTTTTTCTAATTTTGAGTTTTTATACTTTTTTAATGCACACAAAACGAAATTATGATGTACAAAAATTTATTAATGCCTAAATTTTTTAACTTGTTATAGTATGATGTGCAATAAAATTTTGATGTAAAAAGTCAAAAGAAGTTGGGTATAAAAACGATTTTTTTTTATGCAAAAAAAAAAAATTTAATGCACAAACGTTTTTTTCATAATATTTTTCGGCAAAACTATCAACTTTTATGAAACTTCTTTCGTAACTTTTTTATGCACCAACATACACAATATTGTGAAATTCTTTTAGAAATTTTCGAGAATTAAAAAAAGAAGAAGGATATATACGTAATCTTGAAACAAAATGAGGGATATATATGTAAAAATTAAGTTAGTTTGGATATATATGTAATTTCCCTGCAAATTAGGGATATATATGTAATTCCCCCATGAAAAAAAGGTTATTACAAAGATCCAACGATAGAATATCAAAGTGTGATCTATCTGAAAGTATAACTGAATGATTACAATACATAATGAAACAACCAAACTATAAGGATAACAACACTGTGATCAACCAAATGATAACAATACGAAAACCATGTTTGGCATAGTGGCAAAACCCCCGTGATTCTTATCATTACATAACATATGTCTCGAGTTCAATTCTTGCTATGTGCAAATAACCGTGAAGTAGTCACACCAACCTCCGGGATAGGGAGGGTCCTAATTGGTTTGAGTCTTTGTAGTCATTCAAAAGGTCAAAAAACCATGGTTAACAAAAAAGACCAACCGATAATCTTAAGACACAAATATCTACAGCAGAACACAAATATCTACAGCAGAACATGTATATTAGTAGTAAACTTAACCATAGATTAGGGACTTAAGTGTACTTAGTAAATAGATTAGGTGTTAGACTTGAACTAGGACTTAGTTACTTGCCTTGGAAGGCAAGTAAAGACCATATGGTCGGCTGCTCATGAAGGAGTCGGTTGGGGCATTCCTTAGCTGACTCTAACTTAGTTTCTTTACACCCCCACATCTCTATAAATAGAGATAAGGGGGGATCCTAGCTTAACATCCTTCTTCTTTTCTTCTCGAATTGTAAACTTTATTGGTTCATTAATAAAGGGGTGTTTGAGGTATTTTCGTGTGCATATTTTGTTGATAACTTTGTAGTTTCGTGTTCATCTTGGTTTGTCTGTCCTACGCGGGTTTCGCGTTTGTTGTTGCAACTTGTGATCGACATTAATGTTCTAGGTTCCGCGTTCGACATCTTCGGGTTTGTTGCGGTTTGTGCAACAAGTGGTATCGGAGCTACGGTCGGTAGTGATCTCCGGAGTGTCGTTACTAGTTCGAGACGTGATCGGAATTTCGACTTTTATGAATTTTCCGACTAATCAACCAATATACATCCCGGCCAAATGAATTATCAGAAGAATATACTTATGGCTAAATATAACATAATAGAAGTATATCCATAGGTACACGTACACTAACGTAAACGCACACAGTTCATACCATTCGCAGAACCTCAATTATTAGTGAACTACAAATAGATGTTCTCACCACGACATTAACAGAATGCAGATGGTCAGTGTTCAACCACGATAATCTGAGACCAATCCCAGTCTCTAGAAAGCCTTTTAATATCTTCCTAAGTAAAAATTATCTAATTTTATTTGGCTATATAGATGATATCGCTTAACTTTTGATGGGTCAACACTTTGACTAACATGTAAGCGCTTACAAATGACCAATAATTGTGAATATATGAATGAAAATCTTCCCAAAAAAAGATTCTGGGATCTTGATCACCTTTATACACCTCGGAGACAAACTTTATCACAGGTATCAAGGCATATTTAGCATGAGTTTGACTTGAAAATCACATAATATACAAATTGTTTGAACCTTACCATAATCAGTGTACAATCAAAAAGATAATTCCAACATTTATAGAGTGTGTCCCTGACACGAGTTGGAGGTATCGACTTCCTATCAAATGATTCTCAGCACATAAGATTATAAGCGCTACGTGAAAAGCTTCAAGTAGTCATGACTTACAGTACAAATATGTCACAATGCATTGGCATAACTTAACACTCGGTTTTTATGGCATAGGCTTAAGCCATCAATGCAAATACTTATGGAGTCATACTTGACATCAAGTCAGCAAAAACAAGAGTATTTACTTCAA
>BQNB010098939.1:0-25042 GCA_026074375.1 Tanacetum coccineum
GTCATGAGAAACCTTAACGATAAGGTCAGAATATCTGTACCTTATTCCGAAGCAAGGCAATAATCAAAGAAAACACCACAGGAATTCAATCACTTCACTATTTCCATATTCCCTTCAAAAAAACAACCGCCATTGATGAACTGCATCTACCATAATCAATTTTTTGAGTTTCTCGACTTCCAAATCGTGCAAACCATCTCTTTGTAAGTATTAATCTTAAGTCATTTTTTAAATTAAACCTAGATTCGTTCCCCTCTTAATTTTAGGACTAAAAAAAAACTAAATTCATCGACGAATTTAACGTAATTAAGTATATAGGCTAACATTAGTTAGGAATTGCATCTTGATCTCTGTTGAAAAAACAACTCATGCATATAAACTCAATGTCGCAAGACATATATATATATATATATATATATACATTGTATATAACAGGAGGCATTTGACCATTTTATGTCACGTCATAATGCCACGTCATCATCATTGCCATGTCATCAGTTTCTTTTTATTTATTTTTGGAAAATTTCGTTTTTTTAATTTCTTTTGTTTTTTTAAAAAAACTGACAAAAACAACACATGCCACCCACATAGCAAAATTTTTATTAAAAATTTTAGCTATGCCAAGATTCGAACCTTGGTCTTTACATACACGAAACAACCTTCCAACCACTGTACCAAGCCACCATATGTGTTTTACTGTACAAAACAATAATAATAATATCGTCAATTTAAAGACTTTTTAATTAAGAAAACCCTCTAACTCAAAACCCTAAGCATGCCACGATCTCTCACAAAAAAAATCCTAATGAAAATATCATTCACGATCATATGCCGAAGACATTGATCCAAAGGTATACCGCTTTTTCTATGTAATGCTTTAATGCAACTGTTGAAGCATAATTTGTTCGGGCCGGTCCTGACGACTCTCCCGGTGCCGTTCGTCGTCTTCCCAGGCCTTGAATAGTGCTGTCAACAAAGAAGAACCGGTTAGAAGGGGACCCGAGGCCGGAGCCCGGGATCCACCCTCCAACGGTCAAGTCAGAATAGTATAAGCATGTTATATAAAGAGGTGGTAGAGAATAACCTGTGTAGGTCTCTGTAAGTAGGATGATCCTACCCTTGTATATATAGTGTATGGATTAGAGTTACGTATGATGTGGGCCACCCTTTTATCAGGTTTGGCCCATTGGGTCTGGCCCATTCCAGACTATACGTCAACATGTCCCCCCAGTCTAGTAAGTGTGGCCGTAGCCGCGGTTACTAGACTAAAATGACTACTCTTACCATCGCGGAGACGTTCGCACTTTTCAACCATACGTCGCCATATCTATCTTCAACTTACGGTCGAATATGGCATTCAACTTACGGCCGACGGAAAACGTACTTCTGTGGCCGGGTAATGTGAATATGGCATTCGACTTACGGCCGACGGAAGACGTACTTCTGTGGCCGGGTAATGCGAATATGGCATTCGACTTACGACCGACGGAAGACGTACTTCCGTGGCCAGGTAATGCAAATAAGGATAATATATTGTTACCAATTAAAAAATATTGGTAATATCTTTTTATCAAGTTAAAAAATATTGGTAATATCTTGTTACCAATTTAAAAAGATATGGATAAACTCTTTTTATCAAATTAAAAAAATATTGGTAATATCTTGTTACCAATTTAAAAAGATATGGATAAAATCTTTTTATCAAATTAAAAAAATATTGGTAATATCTTGTTACCAATTTAAAAAGATATGGATAAAATCTTTTTATCAAATTAAAAAATATTAGTAATATCTTGTTACCAATTAAAAAAAATACAGATAACATCTTATCAAGTTTAAAAAATATTGGTAATCTTGTTACCAATTTTAAAAAATATCATGGTAATATCTTTGTTAACAATTTAAAAAATATTAGTAATATCTTGTTTCGTTACCAATTTAAAAAATATTCGCGCGCAATATCTTAGTTACCAATTTAATAAAAGATATGGTAAAATATCTTATCAATCAAGAGTTTTTACATATGACCAGGACATGCCATCCCTAATAGCCGCCCGTGTCTGTTCTCCGGCCGGGGCGGTGGTTAGATACGGCGGTTCCTACCTCTCTCTCTCCCCTAATGTAGTTTACTCGGTTTGCACACTCCCCCCCACGCGGAAAATCAAAAACAAAACCCAAAAAAACAATAACAAAACAACTACCTCAAAACAAAAAAAAACTACCGACAAACAAAAAAAACTAAACTAAAAAAGACCCATACTACACAAAAACTCAAAAAAAAAAACAAAACACATACAACAATACCACCAACAACCAACATCACTGACACGGCTTTCAGCAGGTTTTCCTATAGTCCCCCCCGCACCCGCCACCCCCCGTTACCGCTACTCTTCTTCATTCGAAAATGATCTCCTTTCTTTTCGATCGCCCTTCTTCATGCTGAACACGAACCACATCCATCGTTAGTCATTTCGTACCGGTTCCACGGTTTGATTGATGGCGCCCAACCCAACTTGTCGATTGCATAATCTTGGTTGGCCGTCCTGTGACTCTGTCCCGGGTGCCGTTCGTCGTCTTTCCAGGCCTTTTGAATGTAATGCCAAAAAAGATAGAACCGGTTTTAGAAGGTGGACCTCGAGGCAGGAGCCAGATTCCACCCTCCGACAGTTCATTCAGAATAGTATAAGTATGTTATAATATAGAGGTGGGTAAAAGTTTAACCTGTGTAGGTTAAGTTAGGTAGGACTGATCTACCCTGGTAATATATACGTGTATGGATTAGGGTTACGTAGGATGTGGGTCACCCTTTTATCGGGTTCGGCCCATTGGGTCTGGCCCATTCCAGACTATACGCCAACAACAAATTTTCATTTGTTAATCTCTGACATAGTTTTCATTCGATACTGTAATAGTAATACATATGATCGTCGCCCTCTTATCAAGTTTAGCATAAAACGCCAGCCACGATCACCTTACTCGTAGACATTTATGTATCCGCGTTTCTTTCTATTTATCGCAGTCATATGATTATTTTTTGTTGGGTTCCCTATTTCTAAGAACTATCACTTGCACTTAATTGTCACCAGGTTGCTACTGGGGGTTTCTTATCTCCGGTAGCTATTTTATTAGGCTATTGCTACTTGGCGGAGTTTTTCTACGCACATGTTCTAACCCAACGATCCCCACTGGTTATCTACTCTTACTACCACAGCTCATTGATGTTTGTTCTATTAGTTAGATGGACTTTCATTCAGAATAGCTTGCTCTAGCCGCTCATGCTTCTGATCCCAACAAAGCTGACAGACTAAAATTCTTGCATCTCAGCAGGCGCAGGTATGCAACATGTACTAATTCTGTTTGTATATAAGGTAAGTTTTCTCGCTCTTCCATTGGGTAATTATGCGAATACGCAATATTAAATGATTCTCTCAAGACAGCCTCGCGCCTCGACTATGTGTCTCTGATTGTGCTTACGTGCCTCTGCGTGGAGCCCTCGATTACTATGTACCCACCAAACAACGGCCCAATATGAGAATTGGACGTCGCGGAGCGCTCATTTATTACATCTACGCATACTACTTGAATGCTCTAAAAAACGCATTGGTCATTAAACAAGTTCTATTGACATCTAGATGGACAACGTTAAGTTCTTGTAATTAATTTGTTCATCCATATAGATTTACTTGCACAAGTATCCTTTTTACAAGGTTCATTGTGTATGCAGCCTAACATAGATCCGCGAATTAATGATCAATGTAGGGAGGCAGTTCTCAAATACAATCTTTTTCACAGAGGACCTTTGGTTTCTGGATATGTGTTGGAAGCTCTTTAGATTTTTATTATCTTTAACTTATTATTTATCGTCACATTAACTTATCTGAATCGTATGTAATCTATAATTAAGTTTTCTTTCTTGATTTTGTAGTTTAGTTTTGACTTTAAGAGCTGCTTTTCTTTCAACTCTTGGTGATGCTAAACCTATGATCAGTGAGGAGAATGATATTAAGAATTCAAGCAATGTTAGTAAAGAAGAGGTCGACAAAGGTGGGCCTTGATAAAAATGATATATGTGCTTTCGCAAAAGTAATTAAGGTAAAGACCTCTTCTGACACGTTGTAAATGATTTTGAAGGTATTGACATGGCAGTGAGAAGCACTTTCAAGACGAAAAACTTCAACTAATGTTGCTTCATAATAGGAAGAAGAGGGATGGTTTGCGTTTAAGCTCTTACTTGCATGTAACCATTGTCAACTACTCTACATCATTACACCTATTGTTAGTAACTTTCTGAAACTTCAGTTATGTAATTTTTATCCAATATATGTATTTTTAGGTATTTATATTTGATCACAAAATATTATTGTTTTGGACGGAAATGAAAGCATTGGGGTTTAAAGATAATCAAATGCAGTTGCTCAGGAAGTAAGTGGTGCTTTTAGGCCGGGAATACTAACTGTACTTATAGGTTATATTCATTTTTGGATACCCAAAGAATCAATAATCATTTGCTCGTGTTGTGAACAAAACGATATCCATTCACCAAATGTCACTATGTATATGAATCTCTACTGTACTCTGCATGGCTACATCTATCTTCTGATGTAAATACAAAAACACGCAAGGTATTAACTTATGACCTCGTGTCTTTTTTGGTATTTAATTTTAACTTAGTATTTTTATTTACGTCTTTCAGTCTTGCTTGCATTATACTCCATTTCCTCCTCCCCAAAGTGAGTAATCTTGTCAGGAGTATTATTGATGCTGAGAGAAACAATGCGTTAAGCACTGCGAAAATAATGCTAAGGTAAATATTTCCATGATAAAGGATATTGATTTTATTGTTTAGGCAACCGAGATCATGGTGAAATCCTAGGGAACTAATGTCGCCACCTTACACGAGATCATGTGCAAATCCTCGCGTAAAAAGACCCATGATCCATGAAAGGTCAGTAGCAACAGAGATCATGGTGATCACCTCCATTATCACAGTTGTGTTACTTAGTTCAATGTTATAACAAGTTAGATATGTCAACCCTTTAATGTATTGATAGGTTGATTTGGGTTCTGTTCCATACCTAAAAAGTTAGAAAGGAAACATTAATATAATGAGACAAAAAAGAATTTGTCGATTATGTTATATAAAGCATACATCCTAACAATTGTTTCAAAACAACATCGCCATCAAATTTCTTAACAAATTGAATCCAAATTAATCAGGTGACGTTGTTAAACATAATTATAGACCTCATAACAGCAAATACTAAGCCTATGTATATTTGGGAAGTCATATTGATTGTAGTCATGAAGAGGGACATCACACCTATGGCAGCTAATGGTTATGAAGGTAGAATTTTTATGTCTAGATATGTAATTTTATTACTGATTATGTTTTCAGTTGATGAACATGTGCACTTCAAGCTTGGTTGTCATTCTCTACGGCTAATTTTGTGAATACTTTACAATTTTACACTAATGATCTAAATGCATACCACGCTCCATATTTAATTTTCAAATTCATCGGTTAGACTCATGTCAGCATAAAAGTAAATTTTGATAATACAACTTGCATTAGGTTCCGACAGTAGGTGTAGGATAATGCTTTTGTTGCCCTGGTACTGAGATCGAAGGAGAAGGGACCAGACGAGTTATAAGTTGCAGATCCTATTTCCCCAAATCAGTTTTGGTGCAATTTGGAAGGCCCATTTTTTTGGAAAGCGATGGTTTTATAGGGGGTAATGGATTAAATGAAACTAGAGATAAAAACACGCAGAACTTATTTTCCCTACTCAGATTTAAGTTTCAACATTTGATTATGTATTTGTTTTCAGGTAATGTGAGGTGTTTTCAGGTCATGTGAGGGGTCCGTTGGAGTTGGTTGAAGAAGAATGGAATAGTACCATGATAGCAAACTCTAGCGAAGCATGGTTAGTGGCAAAATACGTTTGTACATATATACATTATGCAAATCAAAGAGGATCAGTCATCAGTATATTATGGGTCTACTTATGGTCTCAATAACCAAGAGCTACCTACAGGTCTTGCTTACTCCACTTTCATTGGGTTAACTGATTATTGATTTTTTCATTGGAGTAAAGTTATTATATATATAACACAGTTTATGGTCGTATCTTTTTCTAGGGTCTGATATTTTAAACATGTCTTCCAATTTCAAAAAGTAGATCCTTCTAACCAATCCACTATTACAAGAACAAAGACCCATGAGTGATTAGTGAATTTTTCATTACCCTGTCTTTATTTAAAGACGTCACAAGCTTCATTTTTGAACTATATAAAAAATTAGTATCTAAGGATGGATATTAAATCGCGTCAATAACTTCTCAAACCATTCTGCTTGGCCCTTCTTGTCAAAACACATGTTCAGTCTTGAAAGTTTATGAAAATTTCTTGCACAATAAGGGGATTAATCACTCATATTAAATGTCATGTGGGCTCGGTACCTGTTACTGTCTTTTAACAGATAACGCGTACAAAGAAGCAATGTTTCAAAAGTCCTAGAAGCTTATGTTTGTTTGCCAAAAATTATGTGCAATACTGTAGTTTGAGTCTCACATATTATGGACACCCATGTTTAGTAAATATTTATTCAAAAGTCTTGCAAGCCATGCAGAACCAATTCCCAATGTCAGTAATTTATTGATGCATCTGCTATATTTGTCTATATTTCTTTCGCTTATACTATATGAGTGTGCTTGGCTTGAGTTTGGATCCTCCACTTCAGTCTATCAATTCTATATTTTCTTATTCTGGATTAACCAAGCCATAAGCCTAATCCGGTCAACAACTCTACGGAATTAAATAACTTAAGTCCTAATGTTTGGGAAACTCTAAACACCCACACGTAGGACTGCGATTCTCTATATAAAACCATATTTTGGAGCAGAATCTTTTGGCGATAACAAATTATATTACTGATCAGAATTGTGCAAAAATGACAGCATATTCTATAACCAATCCATAGTGCAGCTGCTCTACTTTTGTTCTTCATTATACAAAGATATCAGGCTACCAAAAATCATAAAATAAGTTCTTGATTTTAGCAGTTAGGTGTCTTGGCCCTTGAAGTATACAATGCAGATTTAAGGGCTAAAATGAAGATGGAACCCTTTTTCCATATTTTATGTTACAGGTTTATATGAATTGTAAGTCTGCCAATCCATCAGTTTTATGGTCGTTTTGATACTTAAATGCATTTTGCGTTATAATTTTGCAAAACATGCTAAACAATATGCTCTAGCACAAGTAGAAAAAGAACGACACCTCAAAGAAGTAACATAAGCAAATAACAAAAGAAATCTGGAGTCTTTACGATCCAAAATCGAGATGGCCTTCCAACGCTACAAAGGTACCAAGACCATCGTCACAGGAAGCAGAAGCAACAAGACCGGCTGGGCCACGTTCAAGAGTGCAACCTTTTGTAAGTTTTAGTTAGTACTTGTAGTATAGTATTACGTAGTAACAAATATACATTAATCTACCTGAAGTTCAAAGGCGTTTCATGCCAACATAACTAAACTTTCATATCCATGAAAGATGTGCAGGTGCGTTTTTTTTGTAAAAAAGTTCAGCATGTACACCATCTACAAGATTGGATTATGCTATTTTTTCATTTTATTGAAGTGATATTGTTGGCGAGTATTAGACAAAATTTTCCACTATCAATGCTTTCTTTTTACAAAGAACTTATAGCTACTGGATTACGAGTATGGGTTTTTCAGGTACAATTTTATGTACTTAAAGAATGATTAACATCTTATACATTATACTCATATCAGACTTTTGCCTGCATTGCACTACAGTTGAATGTCAATCACAATAGTGAAAATTAAATATCCACACAATTAAAATGTAAGTTTGTTTTCACTTTTAATGGTGATACAAATTCACTCACTGCAACAAGATACTTAATTGATGCCTTAAATCTTACAACATTTGCCAATTTGTATGTATGGTATGATAATAGCAAGGTAATGATTTGTTTTTTAGTTTTAGTTACATCCAGGTTCAGTTTAGTTTTCTACAGAGACAAAAGTTGTGTGTAAATTCAATTATTGGGCTTTTGAGTATGCTGGTGATAATTAATTAAACTTACTTTTGCGATTAACTGGTCTATTAAACAAGTTGTGTTTGAGTTGGTGATCGGTTAAACGGATCAACCCGTCAGCCCGTTCAAGATTTCTCCAAAAAGTAAGATATATATTCTAAATTTGGTTATATGGGGTCAAATGGGTTAAATAGGTCAACCCATTCAATCGTTGAACTTGTATAACTGGTGTAACATGATAACTTTGTTATGTGGGTAAAAGGGTCGACCCACTAACGTGTTCAACTTGTGTAACCCGCCAACCATTTAGATAATCGGGTTAAATATTTTGTGTATGGGTTATGGTTGACAGAGTTGACCCGATTAGTTAGATATCATGTACTAATAATTTATCTTTTCTATTATAATTACATTCTTTTAGAATTTTTAATCGACATTCTATTTATTCAATTCGGTTTCAACCAATTAGCCAAATAAAATTTTTGATTTTGTGTAAAATTTAATATTCTAGATCTGAATCACTAAAAGAAGATGATTTATTGATCCAGTCTTATAACATCATGGATTTCACAAAAGGGTTCGGATCATTAACAATCTAACATTATAAGTTATTTTAAAGATCCTTGACATTCGGTGAGTATCAATTGTATGAATTAACAAGAAATACACGTACTTATTATTAGTAACTCAAAACCATCATAATCTTTTTCCTAAACAATTTGAAGTTACAATCAATACCTGTAAATGCTAAAGAACAACTCACAGGCAATGTCTTTGTGGATTGTCGGATGATTCAAAACTTCTTTGTAGTGATTTTTAAGGCAATGCTATGCTTAAAACAATCTTTATATAATATACAATTTTAAAAAACAAATATTTAGCAAAACAAAAAAATATAAACAATAATTACATGTCATGCCCGCCCATCGGGCGGGCTTAGCCACTAGTATATATATATATATATATATATATATATATATATATATATATATATCATTGTTAATAACCGTAAAACGTGATGAAAAGTAATTGTCATATGGGAAGGGAGTTTAACAACACACTTCAGAAACTCTAATTTCAACGATTTGAGTTTATATGTTCTTTCGACAAAAATTGTTCATAAATCGAAATTGTCATGTTTGATTTTTTTTTATTTTCTAGGATCATAATGCCGAAATCCATCCACGTTGATCATCATGATACCGCTTATTACATTCCTATGTACCACCGAACCCAAGGCTTTACCGAACATGAAAGGGAAATCTACAAATCTCTCGAACGTCGATTGTTCCATGAAGGTCGCGTTATTGACCCATCGTACCTTGGAGACCAACCTAACCTTCGCCCTACTTTCACGGCTATTGAATTTGATTGTCTTCTCGATATCAACGAGAAAATTTTCCCGGTGTTTGTTCTTCAATTCTACAAAAGTGTTCGTCTTATTCGTAGTTTGAATGGAACCCTCTCCATCGCCTTCATCATTCGCGATGTCAAAATCACACTTCGCCTTAAGGAATTTGCTCGCATTCTTTGTATTCCTTGTCATGGAGTGTGTGTGTTCACTCCCGAATGGGCCATCTCATCCCTATCAAATGGTGTTGATTCAAATCCTGACATTTATCCACCCCCTCATGAGGATCCCTTGTTAATTCGTGATGCCTTTTTCTATCAAAGACCTCCTAGTAAGACCCACAAGGTCAAAGGAGTAGACATTACCCTCGACCCCTTCCAAATGGTCCTTTCCGAACTAAAGATCAATCTCAAGAAATGGGAAGTCATCCTTAGTGAGAATGTCGTAAGCCTTACAGGAAATAAGGACCATCCCAATGCTTGTCTTTGCTACATGATCTACTGTCTCTCCATTGGAAAACCCTTTAATCTTGCCTATTACATTGCCAAAAGGATGATAAGTGTGACCAAGAGCGCCGATATGACAATACCTTATGGAATGCTTCTCACTCGCCTCTTTGAGCATGTTCGCGTCGCTTATCCTCATGCATTTTTGGATGATTATCTTGTGGATCACGTGATGATTCCCCTCTTCGAAAAGAGAGTCTTTAGGATCATGCCAAATGGAAAAAGACCTCGCCTCCCAACTCTAACTCCCTCTGAATCATCTGAATCACCCTCTCCCTCTTCGCATTAAGAGGAAGAAAATTATCCCGTGAACAACTACCCACTTGACCCCATTCCCTACATCGATCAACTTCCACCCATCAAAAGAGGAGAGTCATTGGAATTCAAGCAAACCAAGGGGATGTTCAAGTGCTTTGGTCATTTCCTCTCCAACCTAGGAAAGAAGAAGTAAGGGTGTGCTACAAGGGATTTGTGTCTAATGAAAATGTTTGGTTTAAACTATTTGGTACTTGTAAACTTATGAATTGTCCTTCCTATCACTCTTTGTATGTTTGAATACTCTTATGGTATGTTCTAAGCTTAAATGCTCGAGACTCATGAATGATATCTTATCTCTTGTATTATTTGCTTACCAATTAAGGAACATTTGGTTTAGTAAAGCTTTCTAGGATTAGAACGTTTTTCTTATCCCATAAGCCCTAGGTGTATCTAGCACTAGCATTTGATCTAGAAATAAAATAGAAAAACAAGATTAGAGAAGCATTTAGACCACTACTAGAGAAATAGAAAATTTGGGAAATTTGGTTGCTGGTGCCGGTTCCATCTGCAGCAAAGCCGGTTCTATCGAAACAATGGAACCGGACTTGCCGGTTCTATAGAGAGCATTTGCTCATTTTTGGGTGATAGTTTTTTAATCTAAGCTCATAAATATGTTAGTGTCGTCAGCCGATGATAAAAGTGGTGAGATAGTTAGTAATGGTGGTATATGGTCTGATGATGGATCCTTAGATGGATCAGACTCTGATTCAGACGCAGGTGAGTAATCAGGAGATGCTGGTGTATAATCTGGGGATGGTGGTAAAGTAGGTGCTATGATAGGTATCTCTGTGGGTATCACTGTAGTGTCAGTCTGAGTAGTGGGTGGAGTAATCACTGGTGTGGTGTCGGGAATAGTGGTAGGGATAGTACCGAACAAGATAACTCGTCCAGCAGGTGTCCCCGCACTATCTTCAGATGAATTCGATGAAACTGAGATCACTGAGATAGCCATGATCTGTACAAGCAAAGTTTATATAAATCATCTTTATATCAACCATGCATGATGCAACATTTGAATGGGTGAATGGGTAACTGAATGAATGCAAAATGAACGAATGAATGAGTGAGTCATCGAGTACGTCATGATGGGATGAAATAAGGAATACTTATAGTAATATTAGATATACTTAGTATTTAATAGGTATGCAAAAGAAATACCCGTACCTTTTCACCAACTCTACACCCGTGGCAGAGGTTGCGCCATAAGCTTTGAGGACAAAGCTCTTTTAACGGGGAAAGAATGTCACAACCCGTGAATTTCTGTTCAGTATCATAACCGTTTTTCGTCTAATAATTTGAATTTTTATAAGTTTCGTATAACTTTTACGCGTAACCGGGAAGTTGTCCGGTAAATATCTGAGAATCGTCTCCGGGAGCGAACCATACTGTACTTTATCGTAGTCTTTCGTCATTGGACGCGTTTTTACGTTTTTAATTAATATTTAAAATTTCATAATTTTCTATGATACCGTTACTCGTTTCGTTACTTACATGATACGTGTTTTGATCAATACCTATGCATGTGCATGCAAAGCCTTGGAAATTAAATCCAAAAGTGAGCACTATGACCCTAAAATATTAGAGACCATTTTTGGTCCCCCCCCCCCCCCTTTGGCCTTAGTATAACCGTACACACACACACCCTTTGGCATGGGATTCCATTTTTGAAATTTTGATACAAGTTAACATGCTTCCTACAAAGTGGCTTATGTATAAGGTCCTTCCTAGACTTTCATTCGCGGATCATTTCGGTCCCCCTTTTTCCCTTGTACTCGGCCGAACAAAGCCATGCACCAAGTCTAGGTGCATCCCATCTCATACCAACATATAAACACTTATTCTCATTTGTTTCTCATTCACTCCTAAGCAAATTCTCTCACTAGAAAAATACACACACTTTGTTTTCTCTTTTCTTTTCCTTCTTTGGTTCGGACGCCTACAAACACCCACACAAATCCATTTGTTTTTAATCTTTGATCAACCATTTGAAGATATATTGTTCGAGGTTGATTCTTGTTTCTATCCGGGTAGTTTATAAACAACGTTTGGGTTGTTCTTAGTTTCTAATCATCTTTCGTCGTGTTTCCTTGTAAGTCATCTCTACTTTTTCATAAATAAGTTGTACTTTTGCATTCGTATGATCATTCCGAACAAGGTGTACAAAGCGGATCGTTGTGAAAACCATTACCTATTTTTCTATAAAACCACAAGTCTCAAAGTTTAATCTTTTTATTTATAAATGGAAGAACATAAAAAGTAGTTATAATTTTGCGTTTAAAAGTTCGTTGTGACTATTTTGATATATATATATATCGTTATTACTACGGCTATATTATTTATCTGAGATTTATCGTATAGCGAGCTTAAATATTGATGACAAAGAGATTAAGTTAGATGTTTGTTTTGTTGGAAGCGTAAATGGAAAGTCGAAGAGGTTTAGGTTTAGAATGATTGTTGTAATATTTGCGGTGTTGTCGAAAATCGATCGGATATTCTTTTGAGTCAATAAAAGATGTACTTTTATAAAACGGATATTTTCACGAGTCGAGATGGATAAAAATGGAAAGTGGATACTTTTAGAAAGGTCATGTCGAAATTTTATAAACTTTATAAATGCGTCGAAAAATATACTTTTATTATCAAACTTATCATAAAATGAAGAATAGCGTTAAGTGTCGAGTTTAGGTCAGCATTGACGGTTATTGAGTCAACTTTGGCATGTCGGGTCACTAAAAGACAAAATACACTAAAAGACGAAATACCCTAAAAGACGAAATACACTAAAAGACGAAATACACTAAAAGACAAAATGCACTAAAAGACGAAATATTTTCGAAGATGTTTCAAAGTGTCGAGACTTGTCAAAACTTATAACTTTCGAAAGTACGTTTTGAAAATGATACGCCTTGTATACTCATGGCTCGGATGATCAGCTCTTGCGTTAAGCGTTATTCGTTGTACATTATTCTTAAACGACAACTATATGCTAGGTTGTCGTTAGGACCGTGAGATTCATCTTCACTTGATTGATTTCTTTTGATCCACAACTCGCATAAGGTGAGTTCATAGCCCCACTCTTTTACTCATTTTGAATAAATGTTTTATAACTTGGGGTGAGACACATTGCTTGTTTTTAAAATTAGACACAAGTACATGAGATTTCCCTGTTTACGTGTTGCCTAAGTAGCGTTTAGACCACTATTGCCCAAACTATCATGAACTGTTAATTTCTTAACCGAAGGATCGGTTGAGGGAGCGCGGGTGAATAAATAGATCTATTGGGACTAATTATCCCTATCCGGGCGAGTAACGCTTACTACCCACGGGGCTCCCGATAAACGGATATATGTCACGTTGAATCTAGTTAGATGGTCTTTGGTCGGACACCTGTAAGGGCAAGCAATTACTTGGCATGTTATATGCTACTTTTCACTATTAGCTTCGGTGTCATGAGCTTAGTGCAACGTAAATACCTTTTTATGTGAAGTTGTATCTGTTATAACTGTCGCATACGTTTTGAAATCTTGTGGTCCACTATAACAACGTTTGAACTAAACCTATGAATTCACCAACTTTATGTTGACGTTTTAAGCATGTTTTTCAGGTACTTAGCTTTGGACTTCTCTGATGTGCTATGTGGAGTCTACGTGCAACATGATATCATCTTTCAAGACTTTATTATCATTCATACTCGTTGTCTTTTGAAAACTTGATTATGCTTCAGGAACGTTTTAAATTTCATTTCAAATCTTTTAAGACTTATCCATTTTTAATAAATACAACGAGTTATGATTTTCAAAACGTCCATTAGTGGTCGTTCTTTGTACTTTGTGTGATGATTATTATGACGTCACGCCCCCGGACACGTATTCCGTCCAGGCCCCGTTTGGGGGTGTGACAGATTGGTATTCAGAGCCAAGGTTATAGAGAACCAGGTAGAATATCTAGGTCTGGTCTATAACCAGTATGTGATCCTTACATGCTTTTATGTGTGCCTTATACGTGCTTTTGCTATGGCATATACGTGAGTATCATTTTGCTTTGAACATGATATGTTATGGGTTTACCTCTGCCCCGCGTTTATCGTTCCCTGCATCTATGTTGCTTTGCTTTTAGTTTTTCCCTCGAGCTCTATTCTGCTATGAGCTTACGTTTGTCTTGCGTTTATCTTTTCTCCGCAATTACGTTGTCCTAACGTATATTTCCCCAAAATATCCGAACAATATTATGGTTGGTAGGCGGGGTGTTACAGTGGTATCGAGCCAGATTATAGAGAACAGGTAGTTATAATAACTAAGGTTGGACTTATAAACCAGTATGTGATCCTATGTGATTATGTGCCTTACATGATTTTACATAGTACGTATACATAATTAAATACTACGTAAATAATATATATATGTATCAAATACTAAGTATAACTAATATGACTATAAGCATTTCTTATTTCATCCCATCATGCCGTACTCGATGACCCGCGCATTCATTCGTTCATTTTGCATTCATCCAGTTACCCATTCACCCGTTCACATGTTTGCATCATGCATGGTTGATATAAAGATGATTTATATAAACTTTGCTTGTATAGGTCATGGCTATTTCAGTTATCACAGTCTCTTCGGATTCATCAGAGGATAGCGTGGGGACACCTGTTGGACGAGTTATCTTGGTCGGTACTATCCCTACCACTATTCTCGACACCACACCAGTGATTACTCCACCCACTACTCAGACTGACACTACAATGATACCCACAGAGACACCTATTATAACACCTACTATACCACCATCCCCAGATTATACACCAGCATCTCCTGATTACTCACCTGCATTTGATACAGAGTCTGATCCATTTGAGGATCAAATCATCAGACCATTATATCCACCATAACCCTGATATTCTCACCTTTTTTATCATCGGCTGGACGACACTATAGGACGTGATACACCAGATTACACCACCATCACCTACCTATGGTACACCTTTCACTGAGATTACCTCTTCTACCCAGATATCACCTGTCATACCTCGTCGTCGAGTTATGATTCTAGCACTTGGACAACCTATTCCCCATGGTCGACCGTACCGCCACCATCTTAATAGGCCGGTACACATGATGATTGCAAGGAAGAGGGTTGGACCGTTACCTGTTCAGCAACTTGCTATAAGACATTCTGTCGATCATTCTTCATCAGATTATTTTTCTCCAGATGATTCAGCTCGAGATTCTTCTTCAGATTCATCATCAGAGGCATCATTAGATTTTCACTCGGATGCTTCATCTGATTCTTCTTTGAGACACTCATTGTCATGTCATTCTTCTTCCGATTTACCGAGTACTTTTGCGGGGCCATCTCGCAAGAGACGTAGGTCCCCTATGACGTCTTTACCTGTGTTACCACTTGTATTTAGAGCTTTATCTCCCGTCCATGCTGATTTGATACCATCGCCTAATAGGGTTAGGGATTCTGGTTATTTGGTAGATGTAGAGGTAGATCCTAGAGAGACTAGTTTGAGGGATGATGTTATTGTCAGGGGTAGTGATGAGACAAACTTAGAGTAGGATATTGATCCAGAGGGTTACGCATAGTTGAGAGGGTTACGCATCCTGTGATGCCAGAGGATATGCCTGAGCCTGCTCAGGAGGGAGCAGTAGAGGTTATGTATGAGACATTGAGAGATTTGGTTCAGAGGTTCCATGATCATACAGAGGCTATCCCAATCCATCGTATAAAAGTCATTGAGGGAGTTCAGAGGGAGCATGGACATAGGATTGTTAGGGTTGAGTCGGCAGTCACTGCTATGACTAAGAGGATTGCTGAGTTGGAGAGGGATAACAGGAGGCTCAGAGGCACCACGAGTGTTGAGAGTCAGAGATTTGACTGACTCTAGCGCGGCATGTCACGTATGCTGAGAGAGCTTTGGCAGATACGACGGTTTCAATTTTATGATCGAGTGAGAGTTGGCAGATTTGAGGTGTGTGCTAGGAAGCACATGGGCTACCGTCCTTAGATATTTTCATTAGTGTTGCAGTATTGAGCAGTAGCGTTTAGTGATGACCGTAGTGTTAGAAACTCATATTTTCTCTATTTTGAAACCAATGTGATGTAATCACTAATGTTCGATGATATGAAATTGGTATTTATCTATGATATGATGTCATGATTTGGTTTACTTATGCTTTTGCGTCATGCGTTATGGGGTTTCCATGAACATATTTTGATCATGTATTTTCTATGCGAATTAACCGTAAATTTTATTTAACACCGTTAGTGATCTCGCATCACCTTAGAAAATCTTCATCAAGGGTTACGTTGTTATGTTGTAGAATATGCCTAACAACCCGATCTGGGAGCGTCCATGACCCATGAGGAGGTTAAAGAATTGGTTACTCGCCGAGTAGCTAAAGAGATGGAGGCTCGTGAAGCCGCAATGAACCTTGAACCCCTAAATGAGAATAGGGATGAACAAGAAGGTAGGAATGGGGGAAATGGAAATGGAGGTAACAGAGGAAATGAAAATAGAGGTAATGGAGGAAATGGGAATGGAGGTAACGGAGGAAATGAGAATGGAGGTAACGGAGGAAATGGAAATAGAGGGAATGGAGAAAATGGAAATGGAAATAGAAATGGGAATCATGGCATGAACTATGAAGGTTTCATGCCAGTGGCTCGAGAGTGCGCGTTCCAAGACTTCTTGAAATGTAGCCACTTTTAATTTCTCAGGGAACGCAAAAGGCGTTGTCGGATTGACCTGCTGGTTTAAGAAAATGGAGACTGTGTTAAATATCAGTAATTTTCCAACAAAGTACCAAGTGAAATATACTACGTGCACATTGCAGGACAGTGCTTTTTCATCTGAAGATAGTGTGGGGACACCTGCTGGACGAGTTATCTTGTTCGGTACTATCCCTACCATTATTCCCGACACCACACCAGTAATTACTCCACCCACTACTCAGACTGACACTACAGTGATACCCACAGAGACACCTATCATAGCACCTACTATACCACCATCCCCAAATTATTTTTTTTAGGCAAAGGGTTTCCCCGGTAAATTATATAACACCAAAAAAGCATTCAAGTACAATGGATGTAGGTGAAGTCCTACATCAAAGCCCGTTACATGGGCAACAATCATGCACATCAAGTGCAACAAACCAAAATCCTACATAAGAGTGACATGCCAATCTTATGAACTACCAATGAAGAACAATCGTCTTCACACAAACATAAACTAGGAAAACTCCAAAGAACATAACAAGTTACTAGCATAGTCTTCCAAATTTAACTCACCTCAATGGGAGACATAATCCGCACCCATCGAACTTCCCAAAAGCATATGCAACCTTTAATCCCATAATAGTAGCATGTACTAAGATCATCCTTAACTTGTATGTATAACCTTCAATCCCATAATAGTGCAATAACTGTAAGAGAGTTGGACACCAGATGAGAGATTGCATATCTGCAGCTGCGGTGCCAAACACGCAAAGAGCCCACTTAGGAATCAGCAAGGTGGTATTTGTTATGAGTGTGGGAGACCAGGACATGTGAAGAGAGAATGTCCAAAGTTGAGAAACCGGAACCATGGGAACCGAGTTGGGAACAAGACTGGAAACCAGACTGGAGGTAACGAAGCTACAACAACGGCTTACGCCATTGGTGGAAGAGGAACAAACCCAGATTCTAACATTGCCACGGGTACGTTTCTTCTCAATAACTGTTATGCTTCCATGTTATTCGATTCGGGCGCCGATAGAAGTTTTGTGTCGTCTACCTTTAGTGCTTTGCTTGATGTTGCACCATCCACTTTAGACACTAGTTATGCCATAAAACTTGCCGATGGAAGAATTTTAGAAATAAATGTTGTTCTTAGAGGTTGCACGTTAGGATTATTAGGTCATCCGTTCGACATAGATCTAATGCCCGTAGAAATTGGTAGTTTCGACGTCATCATCGGTATGGATTGGTTGGCGAAGTACCATGCGTTGATCGTGTGTGACGAGAAGGTCGTCCATATTCCTTATGGAGATGAGGTGTTGATAATCCGAGGTGATAACTGTGACGGCGGAAGTAAGCTGAACATCATATCGTGTACAATGACCCAGAAGTATATTCAGAAGGGATGTCAAGTCTACCTAGCTCAAGTTACATCCAAGAAGGCTGAGGATAAGTCGGAGGAGAAGCGACTTAAGGACGTGCCAAACGTACGGGAATTTCCAGAAGTCTTTCCAGAAGACTTGCCTGGACTGCCACCTGCTCGACAAGTTGAATTTCAAATCGACTTAGTCCCCGGTGCTGCACCTGTAGCACGAGCCCCGTATCGATTAGCACCAGCCGAAATGCAAGAGTTGTCCACACAATTGCAGGAACTTTCTGACAGAGGATTTATAAGACCCAGTTCCTCACCATGGGGAGCACCAGTTTTGTTTGTCAAGAAGAAAGATGGTTCTTTTCGGATGTGTATTGACTACCGTGAACTAAACAAACTTACTGTGAAGAACCGATACCCACTTTCGAGGATCGACGACTTGTTCGATCAACTTCAAGGGTCAAGAGTCTACTCTAAGATCGACTTCAGATATGGTTATCATCAACTCAGAGTACGTGAGGAAGACGTTCCAAAGACAGCATTTAGGACTCGTTATGGACACTACGAGTTCCAAGTAATGCCGTTTGGCTTGACTAACGCACTGGCGGTATTCATGGATTTGATGAACTGGATGTGTAAACCGTATATGGATAGATTCGTGATCGTATTCATCGATGATATTTTGATTTACTCCAAGAGAAGAAAGGAGCATGAAGGACACCTTAAGTTGATTTTGAAGTTATTGAAGGAGGAAGAATTATACGCCAAGTTTTCAAAGTGTGAGTTTTGGCTGCCAAGGGTATAATTTCTTGGTCACGTGATCGATAGTGAAGACATTTATGTTGATCCAACTAAGATTGAGTCTATCAAGGATTGGGCATCACCCAAGACACCAACCAAGATCCGTCAATTTTTAGGTTTGGCTAGTTACTACCGACGATTTATCAAAGGTTTTTTAAAAATCGTTAGACCTATGACGAAACTGACTCAAAAAAGTGTGAAGTTCGATTGGGGAGAAAAGGCAGAAGCTGCGTTCCAGTTGTTGAAGCAAAAACTGTGTAGTACGCCGATTTTGGCCTTACCGGAAGGAAGTGATGCTTCGCATAAAGGGTTGGGCGCAGTTTTGATGCAGAGAGAGAAGGTCATAGCCTACGCATCCCGCTAACTTAAGGTTCACGAGAAGAACTATACCACACACGACCTAGAGCTTGGTGCAGTAGTGTTTACCTTGAAGATGTGGAGACACTATCTGTACGGTACAAAGTGCGTTGTGTTCACTGATCATAAGAGTTTACAACACATTCTCGATCAGAAGGAGCTGAATATGAGACAACGGCGTTGGTTAGAGTTGTTGAGTGACTACGATTGTAAGATTCGATATCACCCAAGGAAGGCGAACGTGGTGGCTGATACCCTGAGCCGAAAGGAGAGAAACAAGCCTCTACGAGTTTGAGCCTTAGTTATGACTATAGGGTTAAACCTTCCTAAGCAGATTTTGAGTGCTCAATCGGAAGCCAGAAAGGAAGAGAACTTCATCAACGAAGATTTGCATGGCATAATTAACAAGCTAGAACTTCGCGCTGACGGAATGTTATGTTTGAACAATCGAAGTTGGGTTCCATGTTTTGGTGATCTGAGAGCTTTGATTATGCATGAGTCTCATAAGTCAAAGTATTCCATCCATCCTGGATCGGATAAGATGTACCAGGACCTTAAGAGGCTGTATTGGTGGCCCAACATGAAAGCAGAAATTGCCACTTATATCAGCAAGTGTTTAACATGTGCCAAGGTTAAGATAGAATATCAGAAACCATCAGGTTTGTTGGTTCAACCAGAGATCCCACAATGGAAATATGAGAATATAACGATGGACTTTGTGACTAAGTTGTCAAAGACGGCAGCCGATCAAGACACGATTTGGGTAATCGTTGATCGTCTCACTAAGTCTGCTCATTTCTTGCCTATGCGAGAAGATGACACGTTAGAAAAGTTGACGAGACAGTACTTGAAGGAAGTAGTCTCAAAGCATAGAGTGCCAGTGTCGATCATCTCTGATCGTGATGGGAAATTTACGTCACATTTTTGGAAGTCCCTTAATAAAGCATTAGGTTCTCGATTGGATATGAGTACAACTTACCATCCAGAGACCGATGGTCAAAGTGAGAGGACCATTCAAACATTGGAAGACATGTTACGTTCCTGTGTACTCGACTTTGGAAAAGGTTGGGATAGACACTTACCATTGGTAGAATTTTCATATAACAACAGTTACCATACCAGCATTAAGGCTGCTCCGTTTGAGGCCTTGTATGGGCGCAAGTGTCGATAACCTATCTGTTGGGCTGAAGTTGGAGATAGTCAGCTCACTGGCCCAGAAATCATCCACGAGACAACCGATAAAATAGTTCAAATCAAGATCCGTATCCAAGCCGCCCATGATCGTTAAAAGAGATATGCCGACATAAGACGAAAATCTCTCGAGTTTCAAGTAGGAGACAAGGTCATGTTGAAAGTATCTCCTTGGAAAGGAGTGATACGTTTTGGCAAACGGGGAAAGCCGAACCCTCGTTATATTGGACCTTTTAAGATCTTAGCTAAAGTAGGAACTGTCGCCTATCGACTTGAACTCCCAGAGCAACTGAGTATAGTTCATAGTACGTTTCACGTCTCGAAATTGAAGAAATGCTTAGCTGATGAACCTCTTGCTATACTACTGGATGAAATCCAGGTTGACGACAAATTGAACTTCATCGAAGAACCTGTCGAGATCATGGACCGTGAGGTCAAGCGTCTGAAATAGATTCGTATTCCAATTGTCAAAGTACGCTGGAACTCTAGGAGGGGTCCTGAGTTCACTTGGGAACGTGAAGACCAAATGCAAAAGAAATACCCGCACCTTTTTACCAACCTTGCACCCGCGGCGGAGGTTGCATCCTAAGCTTTGAGGACAAAGCTTCTTTAACGGGGAAAGAATGTGACACCCCGAGAATTTTCGTTCAATAATTTAGCCGTTTTTGTTTGATAATTTAAATTTTTTGATGTTTCGTTTAACTTTTACGCGTAACCGGGAAGTTGTCCCGTTAAAATCTGAGAATCGTCTCCGAGAGTGAACCGTACTGTATTTCATTGTAGTCTTTAGTCATTGGACGCGTTTTTACGTTTTAAATTAATATTTAGGATTTCATAATTTTTCGTGAAGTCGTTAATTATTTTCGTTGTTTGTGTAATCGGTTAAGTATATTAATGCATGTATGCATGGAAAGCCTTGGAAATTAATTCATATGCATGCGCTACAATTCCTATAATGTTGGAGGCTACTTTTGGTCCCCCCCCCCCCCTTTGGTCTCATTATAACCGGATATGCATGCACATACATGCATAGGATTCAAATTTTGAAATCAATTTCACTAGACATGGTTGCATGATTTGAGGTTAAGGACATGTACTCAAAGGGAAATGATTGGAGGATCATTTTGGTCCCCCTTTGGCTCTCTTGTCCCACCGTCGACACACACACACACACACTAGCACCTTATGTGTGATTTTTGCTAGTTAAGTTCATGTGTACATATTCATTTCATAATCATTTCTCACCAAGAAAACACACACTACTCTTTCTTTTTCTCTCTTTGTCCGAACCACCAAACACACACACCAAATCCATTTCTTTTAATCTTTGATCCACCATTTGAAGATATATTGTTCGAGGTTGATTCTTGTTTCTATCCGGGTAGTTTATAAACAACGTTTGGGTTGTTCTTAGTTTCTAATCATCTTTCGTCGTGTTTTCTTGTAAGTCATCTCTACTTTTTCATAAATGAGTTGTACTTTTGCATTCGTATGATCATTCCGAACAAGGTGTACAAAGCGGATCGTTGTGAAAATCATTACCTATTTTTCTATAAAACTACAAGTCTCAAAGTTTAATCTTTTTATTTATAAATGGAAGAACATAAAAAGTAGTTGTACTTTTGCGTATAAAAGTTCGTTGTGACTATTTTGATATATATATTGTTATTATTACGGCTATGTTATTTATTGAGATTTATCGTATAGCGAGCTTGAATATTGTTGGCAAAGAGATTAAGTTAGATGTTTGTTTTGTTGGAAACATAAATTGAAAGTCGAAGAGGTTTAGGTTTAGAATAAATTTGTTGTAATATTTGCGGTGTTGTCGAAAATAGATTGGATATTCTTTTGAGTCAATAAAAGATGTACTTTCATAAAACGGATATTTTCACGAGTCGAGATGAATACAAATGGAAAGTCGATATTTTTAGAAAGGTCATGCCGAAAATTTATAAACTTTATAAATGCGTCAAAAAATATACTTTTATTATCAAACTTATGATAAAATGTAGAATAACGTTAAGTGTCGGGTTTAGGTCAACATTTACGATTATTGAGTCAACTTTAGTGTGTCGGGTCACTAAAAGACGAAATACACTAAAAGACGAAATATACTAAAAGACGAAATACACTAAAAGACAAAATACACTAAAAGACGAAATACACTAAAAGACGAAATATATTTTTTTGGGTAAAAGGGACTTTCCCCGGTAAATTGTATTACGCCAAAAAATCGTTTAAGTACAAAAGATGTAGGTGAGATCCTACATCAAAGCCTGTTACATAGGCAACAACCAAGCATAACACAATGCTAAAACCGAAAACCCTACACAAGAGGATAGACCCTCTCGTGACTACTAAAGAACAATTCTACTTCCTACCACTATTAAGGAGTTGAAAATCACAGAACGCTTTAATCTGTCCTGGCAAATCACGAATCTGGTCCGCATAATCATCATCATAGAAATCAAACTCCTCTTCAAGTTGGTTACCACCTCCGATTGATGACATGTAAGCCTCATGCTCGTCATTGGATGCAAAAACTTCCTCCTCATCAGTGTCACTAATGTTAGCAAGATCTAAATCACCAAAAGATAGTTTCGGCTTACTAGAAGAAGCCACAGCCTCCTCAGCAACCTCCATACGAAATAAAGTTACATGTGCATTTGGAACATTAATACTTACATTCATCGAATCTTCCTGATTACCTTTTCCTAAATCAACCTGCTTAACCTCATCAAAAACCGCGCCCTCCTCCTTTAACTTGTCAAAAGAGTTCTTTAATTCCAACAGATTAATATCATCAATATTCGTATTAGCACTGCTGTTATTAGAATTATTAACCTTGGACGAAGATGGTTTAGAAGATTTAATAACCCAAGTAGACTTAGGCTTTGTAAATCGAAGACCTTCAATTTGAAGTGATTTAGGCATAGTAGGATGTTTTTTCTTCCCATTAACTTTTACAAAGTCATCATCACGATTCAGAACCGGATTAACAACTTTAGTTTTCCGCGGGCATTCTGAATCCAAGTGATCAAAAATCTTACATGTCTCGCAACGGGGAGGCTTCCATTCATATTCCACCGTGATTGTTTCCAAGGAATGCCCCTCCTCACCCTTAATTGGAATGGCCACAACAAAAGACTCAACAAGAGCCCGTTCCGCACTCACCTCAGTCAGAACATGCGCATAAGAGCACCGTCCCCACGAATTAACACACATATCCGCTGTATGAGCATCCAACATGATAGGTCTCCCTACCGTAGTAGTAATCAAACTTACCCCGACTTCAGAATAGGCAACAACAGGTACATCATGCAATTTAACCCATACTGGCACCATTTTAATTACCTCTCTTATTAGCTGCTTAGTTGGATTCCAAATATTAAGCATAATAGGTATATGCCTAATACGCCATGGACCATTAGCAAGGACTTGCTCCATACCAGCCTTCGAGTCGAATTAAAAGAAAAAGAAACCATGATGAAACATGGTTCTTTTAAGTCCAAACTGAGCCCATGCATTTTTGACTTAGCTGTCAACAATGGGAAATGCATGCCGTCTTCCAACAAAATAACCATAGAGCGTGTTATCAAAACTACTTGCCTTTTCATCAACCGCGTCACTAGGAATGACAATATTCGCACCTGGAATAACCGCATCATTAACAAGTGAAGAAACAATGACCTTTCTAGAAGTGGTTTTCCCCATAACATCTACATATGACACAGGCTGCATATGAGTACCCTTAACCAAGCAATCAGTAGCTTGCTTAATACATACACCATGCTCATTTGATTTTTCCCCATCTAACCCAGTAGCAAACGACATACCAATCCCCTCCACAGAAGTTGACGCCTTCCTATTACCCTTTAGTATAGATTTTAGCGGCATGTTCTTGGGGTTATGAGGCACCGGCCTCTCCATATTCACATCAACAAACTTAGTACCCAAACCATCAGATTTAGGTTCACCATGTTTCGCAACAAGAGGTTTACCGTCTTTGCCAATAATCTTTCCATCAATATTCTTAATTCTTTTAGCAATATCCTTCATAGTAACCTCCGATTCTATGTTGCCAACAACTTTAGTGCTACGAGGACTATTTAGGAAACCCTTTTCCATCTCTCAAACCCACGTCCAACAGAATACCAAATCAGAAACACTCAAACAACTTCTAAAACAATACACGAGCCCCCGATGATTGATAAGCAATAAGAAAATCAAAGACGAAATATTTTCGAAGATGTGTCAAAATGTCGAGGCTTGTCAAAACCTATAACTTTCGAAAGTACGTTTTGAAAAGGATGCACCATGTCTACTCATGCTCGGATGATTAACTCTTGCGTTAAGCC
>BQNB010098940.1:0-21530 GCA_026074375.1 Tanacetum coccineum
TAATTAATGACCGAGACGTAATATAATTAATGAACGAACTTCCATTGTTTGACTCAATATTTTGAGGCTAACAACTTCTTTTATTCTTGAGTGAGAATATCAATCTTGCAATTCTTGACTTGAGAATTTCCTTGGTGAGTGATGGTGAGTGTTGATAACGCCTAAATTATACATATTTCTATGGCGTTATTTATGTATATTTGATCATTTCTCGTGAACTTTTGGTACTTAAATTAGCTTGAATTACTTATAGGTTCACTTGAAGACACTACAGGCCCAAGCTCAAGAATCTATACACTTTGGGAGGCGAATACAAGAAAAGGAAGATTTCTAGCTAAAGTTCATGAAGTCCGCCGCACTTATAACATTGTGCGTCGCATTTTTTCCAAAGTTTGAAGAATTAAACTCTAATAAATGCACCTGCATTAACTCCTCAAAATCGCCACACTTATTTGTAAGTGCGCCGCACTTCCAGTAAAAGCCATTAAATGCTATCGCATTAACACCCAAAGTCCGCCGCACTTTTTCCTAAGGGAGTCGCACTTTGCACCAAAACTTCCCTATAAATTGAGGACGGATTTTCATCCTCAAAGCATTCCTTCTCACAATCCATCTCATTTTACAAAACATCCCACACACACATACTTCCCTCCTCTCACCAAAACACCAAAAAACACCTCTTTCTTTGAAGAAAAAGATCTAACGATCAAGAACGAAGATGTTTTCCTACTTAGTTATTGAAATAATGGAAGTTTATGTAAAGTGTACTTTTGTTATGAACTCCTTAGCCATGAGAGGCTAAATCTCTCATTCCTACTCGTGCCTCGGTAAAGTTACGATAATGAATAAGTGTTTTGGTATGATCTTGAATCGCTTTAATCTTAAGCTTACTTGCAAACCTGTAATATCTAACTTATCCAAGCATCGCGCTACCTATTCCCCCCTCCCCACTACCGCTGCTCACTAACTATTTTTATTTTTTTTTTTTTTTTTTTTTTTTTTTTTTTTTTTTTTTTTTTTTTTTTTTTTTTTTTTTTTTTTTCAAATATTTTTTTTTTTTTTTTTTTTTTTTTATATTTTTATTATCTTATTTTTATTATTTTTTTTTTTTTTTTTTGGTTTTTTTTTTTTTTTTTTTTTTTTTTTTTTTTTTTTTTTTTTTTTTTTTTTTTTTTTTTTTTTTTTTTTTTTTTTTTTTTTTTTTTTTTTTTTTTTATTTTTTTTAATTTTTTTTTTTTATTTTTTTTTTTTTTTTTTTTTTTTTTTTTTTTTTTTTTTATTTTTTTGTTTTTTTTTTTTAATTTTTTTTTTTTTTTTTTTTTTTTTTTTTTTTTTTTTTTTTTTTTTTGTTTTTGTTTTTTTATTTTTTTATTTTTTTTTTTTTTTTTTTTTTTTTTTTTTTTTTGTTTTTTTTTTTTTTTTGGAATTTTTTTTTTTTTCCTTATCAACTTAGATTATATAATCATATCGTATAGGTCAAAGACCCGTTATGATATATGTGGTTTTAAAGATTTGTCTATGGTCTTTAACGTTTGTGCCGAGAAATCCACTTTCGTAAATTGATAAACAAAATAAGCTTTGATATAATAACAACTGGATTATTTGAGTGACACATTTGGTCTAGTTAAAAAAATATAAGTCTTAAGTTAACCAAGTTAGTTTGTGAAAACGTTTTCTGACGAGAAATCATTTTTATAAATTAAAGTCCCATATTCGAGGTCAAATCATTTCCAACACTTATAAGTTATTTTCAACTATCCGAGTAGTCATACTTTTTATCATTGGTAAAACAAAAATTATTTTCAAAATTGTTAAAGTCTATTTTCTTTCTGATTATTTGAACACTACTCAAATCTCTGTGGACGACCTGGTCTTACCTAAAAAGATTATACTACATACGTGGGTTATACTTTTACCCGTGTGTTTCCATATAATTATCCGGTATTTTCAGTCTTATAAATTAAAGTTTTTGAAACACATCAGACACACAATTCAAATTTTCAATCAATTACTGTGATTAATAAAACAGAACATGGCAGGACAGTTAGGCTAGCTATTATACAGGCTAACATGCATACGTACAAAACAACCACAATCAGGACGGAACGTGTCCCACGATCCAAGTCACACCAAAATATCACACTGAAATGGGTAATCACCTCCCTCCGATCGGAATCACACAGTAATGGGTAGAAACTTTACCCTCCGATTGGAATCACACAGTAATGGGTAGGAACGTTACCTTTCGATCCATATCACACAACATAGGTAGGAACGTTACCTCTATCCAACAACACATAAACATTTAACACATATCATATAATAGCCACATAAATGTCCATGCATCAATTAAACCACATAATCACAGCAATTAAAATATTTCAAAACCATTTGCATCATTTCCATCCCAATTTAAAACAATGTAAAAAGAAGGACTGTGAAACTCACTTGATGCACAACTACTTCACAAAATCATTGAATTCAACTAAACACAAATAAAATCCATGTTACACGCGATTAGGCTAAATTCCCAAGACGATGTAACAATCAATTGATGACTACACGTTTTAATATAATATTAAAAAACCTAGTTATTTTTTTCCATTTACCAACTTATCCCATAACTTTTGTTATATACTCCTAAATATCTTTAATATTTCATTCTAGTTTTCCCGTTTTTGGGCAGAATTTTGTAGTCACTTTATGACCACAAATAAAATACAAAATCACCAAATTGACTTTTACCCTTTCATTCCCTACCTTCCCAATGGGTTATGAACTACTCTGATTTTTTAGAAATAATAATATTAAGCATAACTATTTTATAAAAATTCAACATCACAAAATACTCAAATTCATATCTAAACGCACACCAAAAAGTTTGATTTTTCTAAAAATACTTAGACAATGAATTAAGACTTGTGCTTTGAGCTGGAGTTAATAGACACATAAAATATGACCTCTGATTTTTGGCTAACCTCAATTCAACTTTTAAGTAGGGGTTTTACTCCTCGAAATCAGACCCAAATCTGACCCGAATTTACTGTTTTGACAACTTTTCTTGCAAAAATTATTTGACTAACTTCCCGACCTCAAAACCTTTCGGGGCCGGACTTTTTGGAAACTAGACTCTCTGAACTTCAATTTAGGCACAAGATTCAACCCAAAACTCGTTTTTATCATTGAGATATCACTCAATCAACACGACCCAAAATTCTGCCAAACCCTAACTTTCAATTTAACGCGTTCTAAACTAAACCGTTTACACCAACATGCTCTAAATCGAATCCCGAACACTCCCATATAGTTTTATATCATTAATTTACAGAGAAATTATGAACCCTAAATTATCCATCAATTAAAGTTACTATTTGGAAAAGATTAAACAAAAACTTAATTGAAAACATACCTAAACCTTTACTTGATTACCCTTAAATCACCACCTTGGTTCTTGATAAAAAATATTTTTTTTTCCTTCTTGAGGGGATCGGCCGAACAAACAAAAGAGAGGAGATAAAAGTGTTCTAGGAATTTATTGATCATATATTTATACTACCTATAATCTTAATTGTAATCAGATTTTGTTTCCTTTTTTTTCTTTTTCCTATAGGCCCGATCCACCAACATCCCTATTATAAATTATTTATTTCTTTGTTGATTTTTTATAAAATTTCCGTTCTGCATTCCCCTCCCATATAATAAAAAATATATTTTTTTTATAATACTAAACTATTTAACTACTTATTTACCTAAACACTAAATAAATACATAACTTAAAATAAAACACTTACACTACTTATTATTTTTTGATTAAAAAATTTTAATTTCGAAAAAAAATTTAATTTTAAAAAAAATTTAACCAAGCATTAAAAAATTAATTTCGAAAAAAAAATTAATTTTGAAAAAAAAGTTAATTTTGAAAAAAATTCTAAATTTTTTAAAAAAAAAATTTTTTTTATAATTTTTAAAAATTTTTTTTCAAAATTAAATTTTTTTCGAAATTAATTTTTTTTAAAAAATTTTGGTTAAATTTTTTTTCGAAATTAAATTTTTTAATCAAAAAATAATAAATCTCAACAAAATCATATAAAGGACTAACAGAGCAATAATAAAAATAAACGTCGTTAGAAATTTAACTTGAAAACTTGTTAATTGCCTAACATTGCAACAAAAAACAAGATGGATACCTTAAATTGAGAAAAAAAAAGATGGGTACCTTTAAATTGAACAATCGGACTTAAGATGAAGTACCTTTTTATGCATTTGCCCTATATAAATTATAAAATCTCAATTCACTAATTAATCTCAACTCGAAATTTAACGATACATACTTCTTCAATTTTACCGACGATAAAAATAACGAAAATCACTATACTTCCGAAATCATCACCACAAACGAAACAAAATGACTAAATCATTCATTTATAAATTACTTTCCTAAATTGTAAAGACCTACGATTAATTAACTTAAATACTAGACTTAACTAAAACCTAATAATACCTTGTATACTTCTTACGCTTATATATCAATTATTCACCAAATTACACGATAATGGCATAAATCATGCTATCATTTCATTGTCACAAAATGTAACGAAATAAATAACTACCACAACCACACTTCAAATCACTAATAGATGAACAGCCAATCATGGATTGATATCAAATACTCATATAAGATCACATAAGCACATAATTAAAACACATAATAATACTTTAGTCAACTCTAACGGTTTGACTAACCTGCTCAAGTCACGGTTGTCACATCAAGATGATCAAATTGATCACAATGATTAAAATGATGATCAGTTTCAAACTGATGAGCTCATAAATGATGATCAGTTTAAACAAAAAAACACAACAATGAAAAACAATTCATTGATAACCTCACAAAAATGATGGTATTCAGATCCCTGGACTCTTATCCTCTCCATATAAAAGATACTTCAGCACATGATACAATTCTAATTCTTTTCAATAAAGGATGAATTTGGCATTATAATCATAAGGCAACAATGCTTGGTTAATCCAACAATTGCAATGAAGGCCTAAATCATGATAAAATCCTGCTACAGTTGCAAGACTTGAAGCAATCAGGATCTTTCTTGCCTCTGCCACATACATGAACTTCATAGTTTATCAAATGGATGTCAAAAGTACATTCCTCAATGTTAAACTAAAAGAAGAAGGTTATGTCAAAAAAAATCTCCAGGTTGTGAGAGCAATGAGTTCCCAAACCATGTATGCAAAGTGGACAAAGCCTTTTACGGACTTAAACAAGCTTCAAGAGCATGGTATGAAACTCTCTCAACCTTTCTCAACCAAACACAAGTTTTGTAAAAGGTAAGATAAACAACACATTGTTTGTCTACAAAACTCAAACTGATGTGATTTTGGTTCAAATCTACGTTGATGACATTATCCTTGGGTCTACCAGCACAAAATTGTGCAAACAGTTTGCTAAACTGACGACTCAAAGATATGAAATGACATGAAGTTGTCTCACCTATTTCATTAAATTTCAGATAAACAATCAGAAAGAAGGTATTTCAATCAACCAAAAAGAATATGATAAAGATTTGCTAAAACGGTATGACATGACTTAGTTCATCAGTGAACACTCAAATGGTACCGATCCCTAACAAGTTTAGGACCTTGAAACCAATGGCAAAGTGATAAATAAGACACAGTATAGAGGTATGATTAGATCACTAATGTACCTAACTGCAAAGCAAATCTGACATTCCATTCTCAATTCTTGTCTCTGTGTAAGATATCAAGTAAATCCTAAGGAATCCCACCTTATGATTGTCAATAGAATTTTCAGGTACCTAAAAGGTACTCCCAAGTCTTGGTCTGAGGTATCCAAAGTGTTTAAAGTTTTGACTTAAAAAGATACTCAGACTCTGACTATGCTGGATGCAACATGGACAGGAAAAGCACCTCAGGTGCTTGTCAGTTGCTAGGAGGCAAACTTGTGTGCTGGAGTGCTAAAAAGCAGCAATCTGTAGCTATGTCATCAGCTGAAGCTAAATATGTAGCTATTGCTGGATGTTGTGCCACATTTTATGGATGAAAAGTCAACTCACTAACTATAACATCATATATGAAAAGGTACCCATATTTTGTGATAACACCAGTGCCTATTACTATATCTCAAATAAACCACTCTTGCACTCAAGAACAACGCATATTGATATCAATATCACTTTTATCAAAGATCATATTCTCAAAGGGGACATTGAATTACATTTCATTCCCACTCAATATCAACTTGCTGATATCTTCACCAAGCCTCTAGATGAGCCAACTTTCAAAAGATTGATTGTTGAACTAGGTATGTTGAACATTGATTCAAAACCTGAAGCTTCAGTACTGCCTGAAGAAAACTGAAGCTTCAGCGCTTTCATCCAAAACTGAACAACCTTTCATGTTAAAATGTTAGTTCAGTTCTTATTCATAACCTTTAGCTTGCAAAAGTGAAGTAACTGAGTAATCACATATGTCTCATTCATGGGATTTTGTCTGCAGTTTGCTGGACCTTGATATGGCCCACATCAAGAACTGTACTAAACTGATTAATTTCTCAGTTCAGTCTAAAGAAAAGATATAAGAACAAAATCATGATATAACCTTCAGCTCTCTCGAGTGAAGTAACTGAGAAATCACATATGTCTCATTCATGGATTTGCATGAGCATGTGTGATTTTGTCGCCTTCGCTGGAGCTTGTATTTTGATAAAATCACCAATATCTGTTCAGCATAACGAAACACCAAACCTGAACCTAGTTTTGCTTTTTTTATATCAATCACATGGTCAATTTCAAAAACAAAAATGATTTTTAAAATAAAATAATTTTATTAAGTGACTTATTACAAAAGAAGTTAACTAATTTAAAAAGTTTATTAAAAGATGAATTTCAAACTTTCGAATGACCTCACCTTTCTCTCACCTACTTTTGACAGTGCACAGACGTCTGTACACTGTCCTAAGCGTCATAAGCATGTTGAAATGACTTTCACTAAATACAAAGTTTCACACCAATGATAAAAACAAACCCTAAAACTTCTTATAAAATTCATAACTTTCATTTGGTGGTTATCAATTCCTTAAAAGAAAAAGTGAAAAAGTAACAAATCATATAAACCCATTTCACCATTCATAAATCACTTCTCAAAAGAACAAATCATTTCACCAAGAACACACACACAAAACCTCAAAACAAATCAAATCCATCAAAACCTAAAAAACACATCAAAATGGCAAACCAAAAACAAAATCCCCATAACTAGGAACAACCATTTGTGCTACTAAAACAAGTAAGGCTCAATCTTGAAGATATTAACCTCAACACCAACAATGAGTTGCTCGATCTATATCCTAAACACAATAGAAAAGATTATTTCAAATGTGTTTCTGATTTCATTTCCAAATGTTGCCTTAGAGAACCATTCACCAAATCCCCAAACATGTATAAGGAATACCTAGCCGAGTTTTGGTACTTCGGTAAAGCTCTTGAAAACGTCTGAGGTCCTCTTTCTTTGTGCCCACTGGTGAAATCTATGGGAAGTAGGGGGTAAACACCTTAGAATGCTATTGGTGCTCATTACCTTCCTCACTCTAGCGAATATGTTGCACCACCATCTATCGACATACTTAGGCCATGGTTTGAAACAATCGGGTATGGGGAAACTGTTCCTGTCAAAGGGACTCTCAAAAAGAGTCTTATTCCTCCTAAGTGGAGATTATTAATGGCACAGGTTATCCAGTGTTTAGGAGGTAAAACTGGAGGTTTTGATCAGATTACCAACAAAGATGCCGTCATACTATATAGTCTAGCAAATGAGATCAACATTGAATATGCCAGTATCTTTTGGGAAGACATCATCATCAAACTAAACAAGAAACATAGGGAAAAGGTTGTACCTACACTAGATTTCTATCTTTATTGATGACGCACAAGATGAAGGAAGGCTATGGAGATGGTGAACTCGCACTCTACCCCACTCAAGTCTTCAGTATCAACAATTGGGCACTGAAGCCCAACCAACCTGAAGAACCTCTCTTCACAAACCACATGTTGGCTATATGCAGTGCTACTGAGCTAGTGGTATTTAAAGCTCCCAAACCCTCTTTCAATGCTGAGAGGGTTCCCCAAGGCACAAAGCCTGGAGCTAAACCTGGACACAAGAAGCATTCAACTTCTTCAAAACAACCCTTTGTATCCATTAAAGAGGCAACAGAAGGTGGGTCCTCTAAAGCACCCACCAGTTTCAAAACTGGCCATTCTAAGAAAAAAAAGAGTCCAGCTCGGCCGTAGACTCAAACCCAAGCCAGCCTCCAGTTTCTACACCTATAGATACTGGAATGCATAAAGATGACCAGCAAGCAACTGGTGGCCCAACCTCTTTAGGGGTCACCAGTGAAGCAAGAGCCAACCCTTGGCTCAGTAGTGGTGTATCAACATTTAATTTAAATAAGCCTATTTATTCAGCCATCTTTCATTATTCACTCCGAGGTACTGCATCAGGAAATGATTGCCTTCAGTAATGTTCTATAGCTAAGCTATCTTGGAAATTCTGATCCTAGTGATTTTGTACCTCAACAACAGGGTATAAATAAAGAAACTAAAAACACTTCATATAATCACTTATTTGCAGGTACTCGACCCACCTGTATTCTTGGAAACCAACCAAATCTGTTATTAATGGTTGGAAACTGTCCCTCCGCACCTTCATAACTGGAAAATGGGCCAGCTTCATTGCTAGATAAGTTGAGGAAGAAGAAGCCTCCAGCACAATCAAGTTAGAAGATCTAGAAAAGCTGGTGTCAAATATGCAACCTAGCTTCAAAGACCTAGATTCACCTGGAGATGATCATGTTATTGTTGTTGATGATAGCGATAAAGATGAGGAGGATGAAGTTCATACTACTACAAATGCTGAAACTGAAGACACTTCAGTTCCAAATCCTCATCTCCCAGGTATTCTCAAATTCAAGAGCTTACCAACCAAGTCCTCACTCTCTAGTCTCAAAAGCATAAACTGGAACGTGAGAAGATCAAAGCTAAAGCTAAAGCTGCTCTCCTCAAAGCTCAACCCTCATTTCCCAATGTGAGACAACTCAATGAGCTTCTGGTAAAGTCTTTACAAACTGAATTCTCAAAGATCTTATCTGCTCATGACTTTAGCAGCTCACTACTAACTGAGCTAAAGGACCTTCCCTCTAAGTTTAATGAACTGACTAAAGAAGTAAAAGGGCTAAAGAAACAAGTTTATGAATTGGAAATTAAGCTACCAGGAGAATTGAAAGGAAATCCCACCAAGCTGGAGGACTTTACAAAAACTGTCACCAGTCTTACATCTCAAGTCGCTGAACTGAAGACTCTTCAGTGGGAACTTCCAGCGGAATTTCTTTCACTACCAGTACAGGTTGCATCAGTTCAAGCTAAGCTAAAAACCTTGGATGCTCTTCCAAGGTCTCTTGTTAAATGTCACAAAAGCTTTGAACAAGTTTGCTCAGGTTTTAGATTCTAACCAACTTAGAAGCTGGATATCCAAGTGTTTCTTTAGCAGGTCAAGCTGACACTATGCCTGCTGAGGGGGAGAAGAACACAAATCAAGCAACCATCTCCCAGCTTTTTCAAAGAAGAGCTGAAAAGAATGCTGATAAAGAAAACCTAAACAACGAACAACCAAAACTAATTCCCCCAATCATCACAACTACTACTCAAATACAATCTCCTCCTCTTCAAAGTCCACCAAAAAGCTCCTCTCAACCTGAGGGGGAGCATATCAAGAAAGACAAGGGCAAAAAGGCAATGTCTTCAGAGGAGGCTGAGAAAGATAGTACATAACAGTAGAATTCCTAATTATGATGATAAAACTCAGAGACTGGCTTATGTCCGAAATCCTCTAAAACAAAGAAAAAGTAAAGATTTGATTTTATCACTGATATATTGGAACTCATATCAATCTAAACCTGAAGAAGAAATCAATCATCAAAAGAAGCTAGAGGAAGATGCCAAAGCTGAAGCAGCCAAACAAGAAGGGGAAATAAGAAAAGCAAAACTGGTTGATCAGCTTGGTCCTGAAGTAGTGAACATGTACTATAATGACAAATTACAGTATGACAGATATTGTAATAAAATGCTGAATAGAAGAGTAAAGTCAAGAATCACCAACTGTGATATCTTGACCAGAAAGGGTCCAATTACTTTGAAAGTATATAGAGAGGATGATACAAGTTAAATCATTCCTGAGTTTAAAGCCAGTGACTTACATCTAGGTGAATAGAGAGAAGTTGTTGCAGCCTATCCTAACAAAAAAGGTAAAGGATGGACGTCCATCTATAAACAAATACAAGAAAGAATGGACTATCTGCGTACAACTGAAGCTGAACTGAGAATCAACTTAGATAGACCTCTAAGTGAACAGTTGCCTTTGGATAGACTGCATGATTTGGCAAACAAGAAAAGAAAGCATACTGATGACATACATGACTTCTTCAGAGCTAACAAAAGGCTCAAGTCATCAGTTCAATATAAAGATCATCCAGCTGGACTGTGTTTAATGAACCTGTCCCCTAGTATGATTTTGTTTAACTTATATCACAAACAGGATTTTGTTACCATTGAAGACTTTAAAGATTTCCCAAACATCATGTTATACACTATACAAGAAATCTTCTTCAAACTTCACCAAGGTCCAAGGCTTGATGATCATGCCAGGACCTTCAGTTCTCTTCTGCTTGCTGAAATTGATAAGAGAAACTTGAACCCACTCAAGCAAATGAGAGTCATTGAGCAGCTGAGGCAATAGAATGTAATCTTTTGTAATAACTTTATCTTTTGAAAATGTATTGTAATGAATGTAAGAATGAAAGGCTATCAGTTTATGTTGTTCAATTTATATGAGTTGTTTAAGAAGAATTTGTTTTGCTCACTTACAACTTATCTTCACTTAGGCTATTTGTATATTCAAATAAGGGAGATTGTTGGGTTCAGTTCCTGAGCCCTTCAGTCTTTCAGTAGATTTAAACATAAAATCCCTAAGAAGTAACTCAAGCTAAAGTCTTTTCAGTTTGAGGTCGCTGCAGCTTTCTTCAGTGTCTGCTCTCATGTCCTTAGAAGATGAGAAGGTATCTTCACTTCAGTTTATGCAGCGGTACAGAAACTGAAGAAGGTCTTTGGAAAGAGCTTCAGTTCAGCTTGGTTGACAATTCCAAGCTAAGCGTAGTCTATCTCCTTAACAGAAGTTGAAACGTGTTGTTTCACTTCTAGAAGGTGATACAAGTCGGTGAAAAGTTTTCTGATGGTCAAACGTAATAAAGCAATCTCCTTAGGAAAAAGGTAAGGTGTACAAGGCGGGAAAAGGTTTCTTGATGTCAAAAGGAATAAAGCAATCCTCCTTTGAAAAGGTTTCTTCTAAAGTTGTAAGAAGTATAACACCATTCCTTAAAGGTATCTGTACGTGGTACTTTATAGCACGTTCAGCAAAAAAAGGAAACCACAACCACCATTTGTATGCAAGACACGCCAATTAAGGTTAAACTAGACACACCTTAAACCCCTATTGCTTATAACAGAAGGGATACCCAGAGTAAATTTAATCTCTTCAATTAATGTGATACACATTGCAGAGTTCATTAATCTCTCCAAACAAACTGATCGGTAACAATTGCAAACTGAAGCTTCAGTTTAGTCATTAAGTATATGTTTTATTAACTCTCCATAACTTTGTTTTCGAGTTAAGATCGAAGGAAGAAAACCCCCAATTGTTTATTTAACCACCTTGCTATTTTCGCAAGCAAGGTTTGTTCATAGGTCTTTATTTAATACTAATAAGAACCAATATGTAGAAAAGTAATTCTGTGAGTTTTAAACTGTCTTTATATTTGTCATATTATATATATAATATAGTTATATAATATATAATATATAATATATTATATATATCAAATATGTGTGAGTTTGTGTGTGAGTTGATGTGGTGAGTGTGTGTGAGAGTGTGTGTGTGTGTGTGTGTGTGTTTAAAACTCACTTTGTTGCTATGGAATGTGATTAAGTTTAACTTTATAAACCTTATATCAGATTCCAAGGGACCAACACTTGTAATATTTAATCTCTCCAATAAAGGAGTGTTTGGTTAGAAGAAATTCAGTAGGATTAGATCACTATACTTTCTCCATAAGGCCTGGGATGAACTTGTTCCAGCATAAATAACCTAGTATGAAGAGGAAAAACAGGAATAGACTTGCGTTTAGATCACTACTAGAGAAATAAAAAATTTAGGAATTTTGCCTGCAGCAGCCGGTTCCTTCTACAGCAAAGCCGGTCCCTTCGGGGACAAAGGAACCGGCGTTGTCGGTTCTATAGAGAGCATTGCTCATTTTTGGGTGGTCATTTTTTGAACTAAGCTCATAAATATGTTAGTTAGACTTGTCTTAAGGTGATCCAATAGCTGGTTATTTCTTGTTTGACTCAAAAATGAATCCTAATGATTATCTTTAATTCAAAACTAGTGGTTTAAGCATTTAATATTTTGCATGGGAATTGAGTATATATCTAGAGCTTGTGATCATCATCCTCACACATCCAAAACCTGCAAATAATCTTCTCTTATCCCATCCTTTAATCTCCATACCTCATGGCCTCAAGTGCTAACTCATCCACCTAAAATCCACCAAGGAAATTGCCAAGAACCGACTACATTGATATCTCATCCAATGAAACATCACCTATCCAAAATCACCTCACAAACACTTCACAATCTCTTAATTCCATCACCACCAACCAAACCACCACACTTGACACCACTATTACTCTCACAATACTTCTACCTACCTCTAACCAAACACCCCCGACTTAAGAAGCTATGGTGTCACCCTTAGCTCTAAGAGCCCTTGTATTCTCTACCCTTCCTAGCTCACCACTAGATCTACATCCTTACTTATCTTCCTTAAATGAACTACCACCAAGAAGCTCCAATCCATTACCACAAACACTCTCTCAAGGCCTATCACAAACACTCCCTCAACCAACATTCATGGACTTTGAACCCATCCTTCCCATAGCAACCTCTCTAGAATAGGCTAGAGTGCTCAACCCGAACCATATCCTAAGTAGAGAGCAAGTTTTGCTCAACTTATTCAAAACCCAGATCACGACCGTCCATTGACGAAGCTAACCAAATGCACTACAATGCGAGATAGCCTTAATTCCACCAAACACCAACCTTTCCGCCTCAAATGTCAACAAATTTACCATTTCAAACATCTCTTCCACCATCAAGCACCTTTGTTCCTCTTGCTTATCCTATAGAGATATGACCCCCTAGTTCCAACCACCACAGAACATACTTGTCCCCATTGCCAACAGCAAAGCCAAAACCACTGGTCAACAATCCTCCAAAATGAAATGAGATTCATGCTAAACCACATCCTTGAACGTCTAAATCATCTCTCAAACTGACAACCATAGGATGACGATGACAAGCTCATGTGCCCTTAGTTTCTTTAGCTTTAGATTAATAGGTCCTTAATCATGACTTTAGTTTTTGTTGACATTGGTCAATATGTTTTACTTCATGATTTGTTCCTTATGAAAGTAGAATTATGTGCTATCATACGTGTTGTTTGTTCCTTTGAATATTAAAGTGGCCATGATCTTATGTTCCTTTAAATGTTGAATTGATTATGAATTCGTGTTCTTTTAATTGTTGAAATGGCTTACATACTGATCCCATTGCTTCTTGTAGTGTACATTTTGTATAAATTGCTTCCCGCCAAAAATTGGCTTAGCTGACTTTTTTGCAGGTCAGCCGGTTCTATCCGATTATAAAGCCGGTTCCTTTCAGGAACAGAATCGGCTATAACCGGCAACCTTGCCAGCCCATAATCACTACAATTTTTTTCTTTCCTCTTTTAATTATACATCTTACAATAACAGCATTTCACATGATTCTTCCATTCAGGGGGAGCATATCATTCTTTTTACTAACATGTTTTTATTGTAGCTTTCTAAATTTATTTGGAATCATTGACAATCCTATTTAGGGGGAGCACTCGTCAAGGGGGAGCTTTAAAATTGGAATCTCTATAAATCAACTTTTATTCGAAATTTATCGGACCAACTCATCATCTACACTCTTACATTTGACTCGTACCAAAAATCATACTGGCTATATTTGACATATTTTTGTGTAGTCTTCTCAACTTACTAGGAAACCTTGGCAATCCCATCTAGGGGGAGCACTCATCAAGGGGGAGCATTAGATTGTATCCTCTTTGAATCAACTTTGATTCTCTCTGAACCATCCTTGGTTCCATTTCAGTCAAACCACTCAAAATTACTTCATTTCATTACATAATCTTTCGTTGGTTAGTTTTTCTTTGACGCTCTTTATGTTTCGACAAAAAGGAGGAGAAGGAAGTAAAAACTCCAATTTAAAATTTGTAATTTACTTCCGATAAAATTATGTTTTGTCATCAACAAAAAGGGAGAGATTGTTAATACAAATAAACCGTAAAAACGTTTATTTATATTTTACGATCTATCTATGTTTTGTCGATAACAAAACATAAAATCATCGGAAGTAGAAAATAAAGTTTACTAGTTTTAAACCAATAGTTTTCTAACTCAACTATCATTTCATTTACCTCACACATCATACTTTACATGTTTACTTTGTTAGTTCTCATAAAAAACTTAAATACATTTTTAGGATAAAAATGTACAAAATAAGTTTGTAAAGCATATATTAACAAAGTATAAACTAAAAGATATTTTTTCTATAAAAGAAAATTGGTTTATACATCATGCATGACCTCAAAACATATCTAGACAAGATTATTTGAAATCTAAATTCGGATTTGTTGTCAGAGAGCCGGTTCCTTCCAGTTGCACTGGCCGGTTCCATTGTTGAGATGGAACCGCCAAGAACCGGGCTACAGTATTAGCCGGTTCTGTACCTTTGCACTGGCCGGTTCCATTGAGGTAGTGGAACCGGCAGAACCGGGCTACAGTAAACTTCAAGCCTATAAATACCAAGTCATTTTTCTGGTTTTATGCATCAATTAGATTAGTTTCTCACACTCATATTCAGCTAACATCTTATCACTGATCATGATATTTTTCATTTTAGTGTTGTGGTGAATTTCTTAATAGGAGAAGTTCTACCGAGTTTGGCATATGAGATCAAGCAACAAGGAAAACTTGGAGCACGTATCTCTCACTCTTTGAAGATCTATCTACTGATCTCCAAGCATCATCAATCATCATAGATTATGGAATAGTGTATTATAAATTGTGCTTGAAGGCATTTGAGTTTGGGAAAATTTATTTACCTTCGGTAAATATCTAAAGTTCAGATCATCTTTGTTGTAACTTTAACTTAGCACCGTCTATTAAGAAAGCATTGTGGGGTTTTGTTCCTCCTTATTGGAACATGGTATTTAGCTTAGTACCATATAAAGGGTAAGCGGGTGAAGGTTTGATTCTACCGAGTGAAGAATTCGGTATTTAGCTTTGTACCATTAAAAGGTGTAAGCGACGTTGTGAGGCTTCTCTGCCAGTTAAATGAGTATTGGTAACTAGTGGATTCGAACTCTTGAGTAGGTGACTCGGGGAGTGGAGTAGGGCAAGGAAGGTGACCTTGTAGCCCAACCACTATAAATATCTATGCCTTATATCCTTTATGCTTTATAATTTATGTTTTATATTTATAAATCGTCATAAACATACATATTTTCAACAACCAAACAATTAGATTAAAATTTTAATTTGTAAAACTATTCAACCCCCCCCCCCCCCCCTTTAGTTTTCCATAATTAAGATGAGGAAGCAGACAAAGATGAAGGACTTCATGCTACCTCAAACATTGAAACTGAAGACTCTTCAGTTCCTAAATCCTCATCTCCTAGGTCCTCTCAAATTCAAAAGCTTACCAACCAGGTCCTCATTCTTCAGTCTCAGAAGTATAAACTGGAACTTGCGAAGAACATTGCTTAAAGCCTGACGCTTGCTGCACTCCTTAAAGCTCAACCTCCTTTCCAATGTAGGGACAGCCCATTGGCTCTTCTGGTAAAGTCTTTACAAAATGATTCTCAAAGATTTTATCTGTTAATACTTTAGCATCTCACTACCAACGAGCTGAAGGAACTCCCATCCAAGTATAATGAACTTACTAACGAATTAAAATGGCTAAAGAACTAGTACATGAATTAGAAATTAAGATGCTAGGAAATTTGAAAAAAATTTCCACCAAGCTGGAAGATTTTACCAAGATTGTCACAGGTCTTACATCCCAAGTTGTCGAACTAAAGACATTTCAGTGGGAACTCCTAGCATAATTTCTTTCTGTGCCAACACAAGTTGAAACGATTCAGGCTAAACTCAAGACCTTGGATGCTCTTCCAAGTCTACTCAACAAAGTCAAAAATACCTTGAATCGTTTTGCTCGCGCTATTGCATCAAAAAAAATGAAGATGCTAGTGTTCCTTCAGCAGGCCAAGCTGGCACTCAACCTGCTGAGGGGGAGAAGAACACAAATCAAACCGCCATCTCTCAGTTATTTCAAAGAAAAGCTGCAAAGAATGCAAACCTGACCAAACAACAATCAAAACCAACACCACCTCCTACAAGACCAATCATTCCTCCAGTCATCACAACCACAACAACTCAAATGCAATATCCTTTTCTCCAAAGTATACAAAAAGGCTCCTCTCAACCTGAGGGGGAGCGTATCAAGAAAGATAAGGGCAAAAAGGTCATATCTCTTTAGAAAGAGCTAAGAAGGGGAGAAACTAACATTGATTATAGATAAGATGTACGATTCTCACCTAACTAGTTCTATGGTTGAGCCCTCTAGAATAAAAAAAGTAAATAAGTTTGATTTTGTTACTGAAGGTGGAAAGCATATCCATCTAACTGAAGAAGAAATCAATCATCAAAAGCAGATATAAGAATATGCCAAAGCTAAAGCAGCTAAACGTAAAAGTAAGGTAAGAAAAGAAGAGTTGGTTGATCTTCTTGGTCAGAGGTGTGAACACGTACTACAATGTCCATGTTATAGTATATAATCCTGTGACAAAATGCTGAATAGGAGAGCAGAATCAAGAATCACCAACTGTGATGTCTTGACCAAAAATGGTCTAATTACACTTAAAGTGTATAAAGAGGATGGTATAAGTGAAGTTATTCCTAACTTCAAAGCCAGTTATATGCACCTTGGTGAATAGAGAGAAGTCATGAATGCATGTCCAAACAGAACAGGAAAAGGATGGAAAATCATCTATGGGCAGATTTAGAAAAAGATGGACTACATTCATGAAACTGAAGCAGAACTGGGCATTAACTTAGACATTCCTCTAAGTGAACAGGACCCTCTCAACAAACTGAATGATCTTTCAAATAAGAAAAGAAAGCATGTTGATGACATCCATGACAACTTCAAAGCAAACAAAAGGCTTAAGGTCATCAGTTCAGTAATGAAGACATCCAGCTAGTACTGTACAAAATGAACTTGTCCAGGTATGATCTTGTTCAAGCTCTACCATAGACAGATTTTGTTACCATTGAAGATCTGAAAGATTTCCCGAATACAATGTTGTACACCTTACAAGAAATCTTCTTCAAACGTCATCAAGGTCCTGGACTTGTGATTATGCCAGAGTACCTCAGTGCCTTCTGCTGCTGAAATTTGAATAAGAAGAAACTTGAAACCCCACCAAGCAGATGAGGACCATCGAGCAGCTAAGACAATAGAATGTAATTGTTTATATTAACTTTATCTTTTGTGATTGAAATGTAATGAAAGTTAATAAAAGTAATTATCAGTTTATGTTGTTAAATGTTTATCAGTTTTGTAAGAAGAAGTTGTTTTGCTCACTTACTACTGATTTTAACTTAGGCTATTTGTATATTCAAATAGGAGGAGATTGTTGGGGTCAGTTCCTGAGCCTTTCAGTCTTAGTAAATTTAAACATAAAATCCTCTAAGTTTTACTCAAGCTGAAGTCTTTCAGTTTGAGTCGCTGAAGTCTCTTCAGCTTCAACTCTTCAGGCACTTAAAAGATTGGGAAGTATCTTCACTTCAGTTTATGCAACGAATCAGAAACTGAAGAAGGCCTGTGTAAAGAGCTTCAGTTCAGCTTGGTTGACAATTCCAAGCTGAACGTTGTCTATCTCCTTAACAGAAGTTTGAAATGTTTTGTTTCACTTCTAGAACGTTTACAAGGCGGGAAAAAGATTGTTTTATGTCAAAAGAAATAAAACAATCTCCTTGGGAAAAAAATACTTCTAAAGTTGGTATAGAAGTACAACAACGTTCCTTAAAGGACTGTACCTGGTACTTTAGAGCACGTTTGTATTAAATGATATCTCAACCACCCATTGGATGCATGACACGCGTATTAGGTTAACTTGTAAACCATAATCCCTTTGCCTATAAAAGCAAAGAGATTCCTAGAGTAAATGTTATCTCTTCCAATTAATATGATACACATTAAAGAGTTCATTTATCTTTCAAACAAACTGAACGGTACTACTAAAAGCTGAAGCTTCAGTTTAGTCATAAGTAGTTTGTTTTCTTACTCTCTTAACTTTGGTTAGAGTTTAAGTTCGAAAAAGATAACACCCCAATTGTCATTCCAACGCACCCTTGCTATTTCGCAAGCAAGGGTGTTTCATTGATTCATCATTTGATCTAAAAAAGAACTATAACGTTTGAAAAAGACTTCTAGAGTTTTAAACTTGTTCTTTATATTATTCATATAAATCTGTTTAAAACTCACTTTGTTGCCATGTAATGTGATTAGTTTAACTTGATAAACCTTATATCACATTCAAAGGGACCAGCAATAGCGCCATCACCGCTATGGTGGCTCGCACTATAAGTCGCTTTTTCCAGCCATGACACAACCACATCATGAACTCTTACAAGCATATTATAAAGATAGAAGTTTAAAGAAGTTATTACTTATTGCATAACTTCTAAAACAACACTTAAAAAGTTATTACTCATTGACATATTGATAGTGCTAAAATAATTACGTTCCTTTGCTTAGTTACGCCCTGTGTCCACTACGTGCTGTGTGCCAATTAAAACGCATTATTATCTTTGTATAGATATAGTTTTTTATGTTAACCATCTTTAAAAATACATGTTTCTTTTCTGTTGAACTACTAATTTAACATTTTTATTTTGTTAATTGTCATCATAAAGTAGCGATAAGGTTAACTATGAATTGTATGCAACATGTTAACTGTTTGCTAAATGTCAATCGCTTTTCATTAGGGAGGGCTTGTTGTTTTTTTACGGCAACTAACTATCTCATATTATACAAACCACAAACTATTTTACGATGTCTTAAGCATGATTTGAACTTACAATTATTTGATTACGAAGTTTCTCACACAACATGTGATGCCATTCAAACATAAGCGATTTTATTTTAGAGAGGGCATGTAGAGTTGATGTATTCCATGTTGTGCGAAAACTTTCGGTCAAGTGAATTTGATAACACTGCATCGTTCGGGTATATTGTTAGTTTTTTGTAAATATGTATAGTTTTCTATAAAGGGATGGGATCATGAGAAAACCTAATTTCGGTGGAAAACCCAGAAAAAACCAAAGCCCAATGCCATAAAAAACAAACAGGTATTCCCTAATTTTTGTCTGGCTAAAATTGTTTTTTCAAGGCAAATATGGCCTCGATTTACTCTCTGCTGTAAAAACCCAAAAAAATCAAACAGATGCCCTATAAAATCATTTTATAACGCTATGAAAAAATTAGAGCCTCTGTTTTGTTTTTTGAGTTTTATACAGACATTAAATCGAGGCCATAATTTGCTATTGAAAAAACCAATTTTTATGACTGAAAAAATTAAAGCATCTGTTTTTGGTTTTCTGAGTTTTTCTAAGTTTTCTAGCACAAAATATGAATTCCCTAGAACACATCCCTATTCAATAAATATGTAATAAAAATGAATGTTTATATTTTATAATGTTATAAGAATAAAAAGGGGGTTTTCGATGTTCAGGTCGCATGAGGGGATTTAAGTATTAGACATAATGTGAGGATCTTAAATTCAATATTTGCTATGCTAACAATCTTAGCAATGAAACTCGACAACCTACTGAAAAGAAAGGCCACACTTTACCATGGTTTGATTTTGAGTGACAGTGAGTTCAAACCTCATAGATAGTCAGGCGACGTGTTAGATCCAATGATTATCAAAAAAAAATATATAATAAACAATTTGATGTTTACAAAAGAAATAAATACATTATGCATTTTCCCTAAATCATAAGAAAACACTTTATGAATTTACATAATAATTAGCCATCATCATATTGTATGCTCGAGCAATGGGAAAATTAGTGTCTAGGTTTTTATGATCTTTATATATACTAGTTGGATACCCGCGCATAGCGGCGGCGATAAAAATTGCTAACCCAACTCGCTCCGCAATTCCCTACCCGCTTAGAGAATTCGTTTGTTTGGGTTTCCGTAGCTTTCCCGCAACATCATATTAACATAATTCCCGCTTATATAAAGACTCACACACCCTCTTGCCATCAAACATTGTCTCCAAAAGTATATATCTTTTACGAATCAAGTTTGTATTCAAATTAAAGTTAAAGTTGTTAAAAAATTCAAATAAACTCACTAAAAATGTGAAAAGCTAAAAATTTATAAAAATATATCAAAATGGATGTTGAATTAAAAATCACGGAATTTTAGAAAATACGGTGAAATTAGATCATAAAAAAAATAAATACATAAAAAAATATGTCAAATTGAAAATAAAAGTGATATTTTAATTAAGAAGTGACACATGTCACTCTATGATGTGATTTTGTAAAATAAGATGGATGGTCAAGATTGCACCTCCTTATCTTAATTTTTGATGGGACCCACATTGTAATGCTTTATATAATAGTATAGATATATGAATATATGATGTCTTTGAGTTTAATCTAATCTTTGAGACTTTGGCTGTTTAAAATAGTTTTTTTTAATTGTAACCTTTTTTTTACATCGATTAAAAATAGTAAATTTACATAACAGTTTAGTCTTAAATTCAATGACATTAGTGAAAGTTTTTTTATCTTGTTAATACATGTGTCGTTTTTCATCATATTTTTTATGCCTTGCTTTGATAAAAAAAACAAACTCGATCCATCAAAACGGCGCCTTCACTCGTTGGCAGCTAACTGTTTAAACTCAACACTTAAGCTTCTCAATGACGAATGTCATGGCATTTACATTTTTTTCTTAATAGAAAAATGAAAAAGAATCCTAGCAACAAGGTTTTAATAGGGTCATGGAAAACCACACCAAGGAAGCTCATTTGGTACGTATATAGAGACTCTAGAAAAGAAAACGTTTTATGTAGATGCGGATTAGAAGATGGCTTAGATCACTTGTTTGGCCTGACCTTCGAGCTCTCCTTAGTTAGATCTTGTACTAAACCAAATGATTGAGATGATTTCCTGCACTAATGAAAGTAAACCGTTAGCCTTACC
>BQNB010098941.1:0-25042 GCA_026074375.1 Tanacetum coccineum
TATTTGTTTCCCGTAAATTGTTAAGTGTTTAATTGTTTTAAATTGATTGTTTTTAATTGTGCTTTTAATTAGTAGTTATTGAAAACCAAATCAATCTTCGAACCCATTCAAATCAATATCCAATATCAAGCGAGGTTTCAATTTCTCAAATCGTTAGGAAAACGACCCGAGAAATCATACTTTTCGGAAAACATACGTATATTATATATTATATATATCTTTTAGAGTGAGCTTTTCTTAAGGGAAACTTAAGGAAAGTTCTTAATTGCTCTTTTGGTATTATATTATATATTTTGTTGTGTGTTTAAAATCAACAATCACCTAGCAGCTTCTTTCTCGTCAAACTCAATCTTCCTTCCAACCTTTTTCTCGAACTTATTCACCCTGACTGACAACATAGCCATTTGCCATTTGATATCCATCTCTTCTAAGTCCAATTTGTTTAAACGCACCCTTTATAAGTTAAAAAAGTGCGGGAGATACAGTTTTACTGTTATTCTCCTTCCCCAATTAACCACTGGATAAAAAACAAAGGGCAAATGGTAATTGGCAATGTGGATCAAAAATTCAAGTGTTAAAGTACAACATGGCAGGGTTAAAACGTCATTCAAGCATTGATAGCCAAACAAGAAGTTTGACAGTGGCAGCGAAAGAAAAAACCAAGGATGAAGTTACTTTACTCTATTTCACTCACCAAAACAAAACACACATGTGTCACATCACGGATTGCCGTTGGCCAATCCGTGTGAATCCGTGTGCTCACAACCCCCTTTTGGTTTTTTTGGGGAATCCACTGATGAAATAGAGCTTCCATTATTAGATTTGATCAAAGGGCCAAGAAAAGAGAGAGCGTGTAACTGAATTTGCATCTGGAAGCTTCATCAACTGGCTATATAAAGCCTTTATCATGACATACGAGTGTATCTTTTCTTTTCTAGTTTTTTTAGCTTAGTTCTTAAAAATTTAGTTTAAGTAGTGGTTAGCTTTTAAATTTTAGTCTTTGAAATCTCATAATTTAGTCATTGTAATCAGCTTTTAAGTTCATTGTAATCTGTTTTTGAAGTAATGAAATCAATTTTTCCTTTATCCAAATTTTCCATAAAGCTTTTTATTATCTCAAAAGTTATGCTACTATTTCATAAGCTTGTCATAAGCTCATCTCAAGCTCTCACAAGTCTCTAAGCTTGTGATTGAGCTCAATTGTTAGTTTAATCTACTCAAATCAGTAAAATAAGATAAATACCTTTGCTTAATGGGTTTGAGCTTTTGGAAGATGAGCTAAACAAGGAAGAGCTCATAAGGACTTATACTAGCTTATCCTTAAGATAAGCTAGAGCTGTTGATGCTTATTTGAGCTTATTGTTGCCTTTGTTAAGCTAAGGCTTAAGTAAGTCTTTATTAATTTTACTTGTCTTTTAATACTTAGTTTAGATCTGCTTATTTACTTATTATTTTTCTTAATCTGCTTATTTTATTTATTTATTTGTGCTTATTGTCATCTCATGTGCTTATTAGTTTTAATTGATAATCTATCTTTAGTTAGTATAGCTTAAATCATAGATTTGTTTTGAACTGTCATAAAATCATAAAAAAACCAAAAATATTAGCTTAATTAGTGTAGATTATTGTTTATGGCTTATTATATGCTTAGGATTGCTCATTAGGCTTATTATAAGTTGTTCATTATCTGTTAATCAAGTTGTGTTCATTAGATTTCAAAATTGCTAGTTCAAGTAAAATCTGTCAAGGATAAAGGAGTGTTTGGTTTAGTACATTTTGACCTCTAAAAGTCAAAGTGAATTGTGCTATTTACTTGAGTCAGTTTCATTTTCATTTAAAATTAGTTGTGAAAGAGTTTTCAAAGATTAGATTTCAAAAATTAGCATGTTAAGGCTTAAATTCTTTATTTCTCATAGGCGAGTTTTTCTCTTTTAGATCTTTGGAATTTTTAAACCAAGCCTTTTTGAGCTTGGTTTTTGCTTGATTAGAGTTTAGACACACTCAATATGAGTGTGTAGTGCAGGGTTGTCCCTTAAGGAAACCTGCAAGTTGGTTTTAACCATTTAGTTAAGTGCATCAGTAGGACACACTGCAGTCTTAAACTGCAGTGCTTTTTGATCAAGATTCTAGTAGATTAAGTAGGTTAAACTTGTTAAACATTAGTATTATGCTTGTAGATTAGATATAGGATAAGGTAGTTTAAAACTTGTTTTTAATTCCTAGCTTATTTCTTAGGTAAATTAGCTTTCAAAGTTCATCAAAAATTTTAAAAAAAAAAAAAACAGTAGCAAGTAATCATTAGTTTCTAATCCCTGATTTTTAGCTTAAAGTATTGGCTTTTATAATTTTGATTCATAGCATATAAGTAGCTTGTTAAGTTTCTAAATCTTAGCCTCAGTAGTAGCTTATTGTTCTTTTTAGCTTATCTTGTTTTTGAACTTTTAGTGCTTATTTCTGAGTTTGCCAATTAGATAGCTAGATTCAGTTAGCATTAAGTGTTTTCAGTTTAAGTAGCTTATCATTTTTAACTTCTACATATCATAAGCTTTCTAGGACAGCTTTTAGTTTTAAAATTGAGCTTAAATTGAGTTAAGTGCAATCAATTAAGTGAAAAATAATTTTTTAGCTCTCAAAAGCTATATTCCTGTAACAACCAATTTCACAAGCTCTTTTTAATAAGCTCTAGTTGTTTTAAGATCTTTTGAAAAACATTTCCTAGTAGAATTTAAGCAAAGTTTTTAGAAAAACCAAATTTTACTTTATAGGGTGCTTATTTGCTAGTGATTTTAAGCTCAAAGTAGCTATTCGGGACTGTTTGGTTTTTAGTCTTGCATAAGTGCTTATTTAGTTTTCTAGCTTATTTAGTTGCTTATTTTTAGTTCTATTTAGCTCATTAGCTTAGGTTTAGCTTATTCTAGCTTATTTAGTCTTAAATTTTAGCTTAATAAAGTTTCTAGCTTATTTTGTTTAAGAAAAACAAAAAAAAAAGTAGCTAAGTATTTTCTGTCGTATTATAAGCTGTTTAACAGCTTATTTAGTGCTTTTCACAAAAAGTTTCTTTTATTAAAAATGTTTATTTTCAAGTGCTTAACAACTTTTGTTCTTTAAGTTTTTTTTAAAAAAAAAGGGAAGTGGAAATCGGGGGTGAGCAAGGCTCGAACCCCCGACCTCAACACCTCAACCCTTTTATAAACACACACACACCACACTCATAAGCTGTTTAGCTTATTTCAGGGCTTATTTGATAAGCTGTGATTATAAGCTTATTTTTCCTAGGTTTTAAGTAGTGTAAGCTATTTTCTGTAATTTTTCTAGAATTTTTATAGTTCGTTTAGTTATTTTAAAATTCTTATTTTCATTATAAACTTTTATATAATCATAAAAAAATAGAAAAATAATCATAAAAAATAAAATTTTTTTAGAAAAATTTTCTTTGATCATTAAGTTCATAGGAAATATAGTTCTAGCTTACGTAGGGGTCTTAAATTGCAAAATTTCGTTTTTTAAAGAACGGGATTTGTCCCCGTTCTCGTTTTTCGTGTTTTAACGCTCATTTTAACTTCGTTTTTGTTCTAGTTTTCTTTTAACTTACTTTTTAGTCAAATAGAGTCCATTTAAAAAGAAAAAAAAATTAAGTTAGGTTTATTTTAGTTAATTTACGGGTTTTGACATACCGTTTTTAGGGCTCCCGTTTTGCGTTTTTAATTAAATTTTGGTTTCCCGTTATTTGTCTTTATTTTTAATTATTAGAATTTGTTAATTTCAATTTTTAAAAGTATATAATCAAATCAATCTTTTGTTTCCAATTCAAATCATTGTCCGAGCATCAAACGTGGTTTCAATTTCACAAGTCGTTGGGGGATTACGACCCGGGAATCATACTTCCCGGTTAATATACGTATTATATTATATATATTTGTGAAGATTTTCCTTTTTACCTTTGTCCTCAAGGGTAATCTGGTAATTTTACATCGTATTATATATATTATATTTTTACGTGTGTTAGATTCTACGAATCAATTTTTGGCGCCGCTGCCGGGGAATTGTGATTAAGATTCTCTCATTTGAAGTTTGTTGATAGTAATTTGAAGACCCTTTCATTTTTGAAATTTTTGTTTTTGTTAAAAAAAAAAATAAATAAAAAGTAAAAAATATTTTTCTTTTTTTTAGTATAATTATCATTTAAAAATAAAAAAAATCAAAAATATAAGAATTGTCCATAATAAAAAAAAAAATAAACAAAGTTGGTAAATGTAACAACAATAATACCTTCAATTTGAGGTATTATCCATTAGAAGTTCCTAACTCGACTTCAAATGATTTAAAACTTGCCATTTGTGTCATTTACGAAATACGCTCACCTTAAAAGTAAAATTTTAAGCTATCGGAAGTAAATTTGATTACTTGGTTTAAGTTGTCTTCTCGTTATCCGTTAATTTAGTTTGTTTAAAAAAAATATTAGTTTAAATTTTTGTTTTTCTACTTTGTGCATGTGCACTCTTTCTCAAACCCGTAACCGTAACCGTCAACAACAAGCCCAACCGGCTGTTGTTCAACCATTTCATTTTAGGAAGAACCTTTTGTTAATCTCCCTTAGTTCTGATGGGCTGATAAACCAGGACTATGGCACTATTACAACCACCGTAGGGGTACCTGTGGATGCAATTGTAATTCCCGTAAATCAAATGCTGATTTTGAGTTAAAGATGGTTTTGATCAAATCTTGTTCATAACAAACAATTTTCGGACATGATAAAGAGGATTCCACATGCTACATCCTTATTTTAATAAGATTACTTCAAACAATGAGTTTCCGTTATCTCCGAGCAAGTCAAGTAAGCTTATGCTTTTTCCAATTTCTCTTGAAAAGGTTCAGCCCGGATTTTGGCTAGAGATAAGAACCTCCTCGATAAATGTTGACAGGGATGATCTTGTTTCAAAATTCATTAATCAATTATTTCCTCCTTCAAAAACGACAAATCTCCTAACGAAATCACGAGATTTCAACAAAGATTTGACGAATCATTTTATGAGGCTTGGGATTGATTTAATGACCTTCTTCGAGCGTTCCCACATCACGGATTTTCAGAATTACATCAATTGGATACATTTTACAATGCTTTGAATGCTAATGATCAAGATTTGTTGAATTCTGTTGCGGGTGGAAAAAACGTTTTGGATAGATGCCTCGTGATATTGCTTGAGGAATTTTCGAGAGTAAATCCAAGGTTCGTAATTCACGAAACACGGCAGTCGTTGCCAAAGTGAGTTCGAATTCATCTACCCCTGGAATTTCACCAGATGTTGCTGCTCTTACAACCGAAGTTTCTGAACTTAAGAATATGATGAAGACTATGCTTATCGACAAACAAAAAGCCCAAGCTCCCGCACCCGTAAAAGCAGTCGAGCAGAGTTGTGTAACTTGTGGAGGTGCTCATTCTTATAAAAACTGTCCAGCCACCGATGGCAATGTTTATCGAGACAACATTCAAGAGTATGTTTCACAAGCTGCTGCAGCCAATTTTAATCATGGAAATACCAATTCTAGGACCTCCGATGGTTTCGACTCCAATTCCGACAACCTCCTGGTTTTCCTCCGAATCAAACAATCAAAGCGTCTTCAATCAAAATCAAGGAAATAATTTCAACCAAAATCGAGGAACCAATTTCAATCAAAACCGTGGAAGTAACTTTTATCAAGGTCAAGTGTACCAACCTCCGACTAGTCAACCACCAGTGTACCAAGCTCAACCTTATCAAGCTCCTACTCAGCAAATGCAAGGTGTTTCAAAGACCGATTTTGAGAATTATGTCTAGGCTAATGATGTTGTATTGAGAAATATGCAAAATCAGGGCCAAGGTTTACAAAAACCAGCTGAAAACTTTAACGGAAAAGCTTTTAAGTTCGGTTAACATTCCAATACCGCTTGTATTCGAATCAGTTCTCTTCCAATAACACAGTTCAACCCGAAAAGAAGACTTGAAGGGTATTACTTACAGGAAGTGGTACTGCCTTATCAAGGACATACGATTCCTACTTCTTCTCCTAAAGTAGTGGAACGTAGAACTGAGGTGACAAAGGATATGGTTTTTCCTTCTAATAACGGAATTACCGAAGACGTCCAACCTTCAGTTGTCCCAGTTGAAAAACAAAATCCAGTTTCTGAGCCAGATGTTGTTCTAGTTAGTGCACCGATGCCTAACCCAAAACCATCAATTCCTTATCCTTCGAGGCGAAATGATGAGAGGCACCGTGAGAATGCTAATGAACAAAAAGAGAAATTCTACGAAATCTTCAAAGATATGAGTTTCGAAATTAGTTTCATGGATGCTTTGACTCTAATGTCCAAGTTTGCTTCAACACTTAAAGCCTTAATTGGAAATAAAGAAAAGCTTAGTGAGATGGCTAGGACCCCATTGAACGAACATTGCTCGGCGGTCATACTTAACAAGTTAACCGAAAAACTTAGTGACCCCGGTAGATTCCTTATTCCATGTAAATTTCCCGGAATGGATGAGTGCTTAGCCTTGGCCGATCTTGGTGCACGCATAAATCTCATGCCATTTTCCGTGTGGAGAAAGCTTAACCTTCCAGACCTAACTCCAACGTGCATGACACTAGAACTAGCGGACCGTTCGATTTCACGACCGATTGGTATTGCTAAAGATGTCAACGTTAAAGTTGGTGTATTCCAGTTTCTAGCCGACTTCGTGGTCATAGATTTTGAACCAGACCCTCGAGTACCTCTAATTCTTGGGAGGTGTTTTCTTAAGACCATTCGTGCTTTGATAGACATGTACGAAGGTGAATTAACCCTTCGAGTAGATAATGAGGTCATTACTTATAACCTTGATCAAACTTCAAGATACTCGGTTAACTATAATGATATGACGGCGAATCGAATCGACGTTGTTGAATTAGCTTGTGAAGAGTATTCTCAGGAAGTTCTAGGATTTTCAGACGTGATCGCCAGTGGAAATCCCACTCCCGGATATGACCTAATAGTTTCAAATTCTTCTCTGACTCTCACTCCTTTCGGGGATAGTGATTTTCTACTTTTAGAAGAAGCTGATGCTTTTCTTGCTCTAGCCGACGATCCAACTTCACCAGAAGTTGATGAATCCTATTATGACCCAGAAGGGGAAATTCTTATTCTCGAAGCACTCCTTAACAGTGATCCTTCACCACCTCCGAACCAAGGAAATTATTTGCCAGAAATCAGAAAGGAACTTAAAATTTATGAAGCCAAAATTGCCAAATCTTCAATTGATGAACCTCCTGAGGATGAACTTAAGGACTTACCGCCTCATCTCGAATATGCATTTTTAGAAGACAACAACAATTGTTGTCCAGCGTCATTAATTGCCAAAGATTTTGTAGTGTCGATGAAAAGACGCTCTCATAAAGGTTCTTAATAGTCCCGATGCAAGCAATTCTTGGGAACTTTTCTGACATAAAGGGTATTAAGGAATTTTGTTCTCATAAAATTCTAATGGAAGTCGGCTATGAGCCAGCGGCTCAAATTAAAGAATTGGGTTAATACAAAGATCCATGATGTCATTAAGAAAGAGGTTGAAAACTTTTTGACGCTGGATGATTTACCCAATCTCGGAGAGTCCTCTGGGTGAGCGCAGTTGCATGTGTGCCAAAGAAGGGGGATGACAGTAGTGACCAATGATGAAAATGAGTTAGTACCAACTAGACTTGTAACAGGATGGAGAGTTTGTATTGATTATCGCAAGTTGAACGAAGCCACCCGGAATAGACAATTCCCTTTATCGTTTTTGGATCATAATGCTGAGAGACTCGCAGGATAATAGGATATGAGTACTATCTGTTCCTCGATGGTTTCTCAAGTTATTTTCAAATACATCGATTCGAACGATCAGGAAAAAATCCACATTCACCTTGCCCATACGATGTGATACGTTTTGCTCTATCGCCGCCATGCTTTTTGGTTTATGCAATGCATCCAGGCTTCGTTTCAGAGGTTTATGATGGCATATTCCATGATTCATGATTGAAAAGACTATGGATAGTTTTTAGGGATGACTTTTTCTGTTTTTGGTAAATTCTTTTTATACGATGCCTTTCCAATTTAGAAAAGTTGCATTAAACGTGTGAAGACACAACTTGGCTCTAAATTAGGAATAAATAAGCCATTTTATGGTGAAAGATAAAGAAGGCATCGGTACTTGGACACAAAATGTCTAAGAAAGGATAATTGTCGACAAAAGCCAAAATAGATGTCATTGCTAAATTTACAACCAACTACGGTCAATGGGTATTGGGAGTTTTCTCGTCATGCCAGGAGGTTTCGCACTGAGTATTCAATAGGACTTTCATATATTTCTTCGAACCTTGAAACATCCCTTGAGAAATAACTCTCCTTTTATTTTCTCAGTGGAATGCGCTCAGCCTTGTCTTTCCTTAAAGATAGAAAAGGTATCGTATGCATACCAATTACGTTATTGCTACGAATGGGGACCAAACCCTGGGAGCTTATGTGCGATGCTGCGACGTGGCTGATGGGGCGGTGCGTGGGGATTTATTAGGGTGTAGCTAGGATGGGGGATTGAGGGGGGGTGTAGCCTGCGGCCGGGGGCGATGTACAGTAGGCAGACTTAGGTGGCCGGGGGGGCGTGGGGATTTACATTATGCAAGCAAAAACAATGACGAGGCGGAAATGTAGAACTACACCACAACAGAAAAGGAAATGTGGCTAAGGTTGTACGCTTTTGAAAAAAATGTCGGTAATCTCCTCATCATGAATAAAAGCATAGTGTATACGGATCATTCCGCCCTTAAGTACCTTTTTGCTAAAAAATGATGCCAAGCAAGATTGCTAAGATGGGTTCTTACTCCTTCAGATTCAATTTTAAAGTAATTTGATACAAAAGGAGCTTGATATAGCAGCGCGATCATTTTGTTCCAGATTAGAAAACCCGTATGAAAATGTTTTTGATCCAAAGGAAATTAACGAAAATTTCCACGACCCAAGTACCCCGTGGTTTGCTGATTATGCAAATTACCACGCGGGGAATTTCATTGTCAAAGGAATGTCAACTCAGCAGAAAAAAAAATTTTTCAAAGATGTCAAACACTATTTTTGGACGACCCTTTTCTATTTCAAAACCTGTGCGGATCAAGTGATCCGGCGGTGTGTTTCAGGCCAAGAAGCTGTCGACATCCTCACAGCTTGCCTAGTGAGACCCACCGTGGGACATTTACGGTGCAACTACACCGCCAAACAGGTTTTTTGCTCATTGTTTTTCTATTGGCCACACTCTACAAAGATGCCCTGAGTTAGGTCAAAAACTGTGACTCATGCCAGAGTCATGGAAATATTTCACACGAGATGAGATGCCCACAAAATTCATCAAAGTGTGTGAAAATCTTTATGTCTGGGCATAGACTTGATGGGGACCCTTTCCCGTCTTCCAAGAGGAATAAGTACATACTCGTAGCTATTTATTATCTTTCAAAATGGGTTGAAGCCAAGGCGCTCACCACAAATGATGCTAGAGTTGTAGTTAAGTTTTTAAAATCTCTGTTTGCCAGATTCGGTACACCAAGAGCTATTATAAGTGATCGTGGGACCCATTTCTGTAATGACAAATTTGCTAAAGTAATGTCTAAGTATGGGGTCACTCATCTCATCTTTCTACTGCATTACTTACCTCATCGCACCAGTGTTTCAAGTCGAGGTGTCGTAATTCGAGGGTTTTTAAAACGTATTTTAGGACAAGAAATTTTGGAGAAAACCGTGTGGTTGCCTCATGGTTCCGATAGCTTGATGGACGCTTCTTGGGGGGCATTTCGTTCCGCTTTTAAGACACCAATTTGGTAGCACCCTTACAAGCTCGTATATGGAAAGCCGTGTCATCTACCTATCGAATTAGAGCATAGAGCGTACTAGGCTTTAAAACATGCTAACTTCGATCTTAAAACCGCGGGTGATACCGTAAGCTGCAGCTTAATGAACTTAATGAGCTTCGTGATCAAGCTTACGATAATTCTTTGATTTATAAGGAGAGGACAAGAATCTTCTCGACCTCAAGATCAAAAAACTGCATTTGCAATGTTGGTGAGCAAGTCTTGTGCTTTTAACTCTCGTTTTAAGATATTCTCGGGAAAATAGCTTAAAAACTCGTTGGTTCAGCCCTTTCACCATAATGATGTTTTCTTTTGGAACTGACAAAATTTATCTCATCTGGACGGTTATCAAACTTCACAAAGTGAACTGCCACGACTTAAGCACTACTCTTCGGACGGGGACACACAACCCATGGTTGTTCCCTGATATCCAAACTTTCCTAAGGACGAATGAATTCAGGGGTATCGAGTTCACGCTAAGTGACTCGAATTACAAAAACTAAAGCGCTTTTGTGGGGGCACCCCATGCTTATCCATTTTCTATTTTTTTAGCTTCTAATGTGTTGTGAGGAGGCTTGTACTCTTTCGTTCTTTGTATTTGTTGTTTGTACTTGTGATTGTTTGCAGGATTCACCCAACTTTTCTGAAGACTCTCGTGTTCGGTGTTTTGTCCCGGTCCACTCGAGCTTCCTAGCATTTGCTTGCCATTAGTTTGGGGAAATCCGATATCCTAAAGATTATTATCGTCTAACATTTATCTTTTAGCACACTTGATAAACGGCTTAAGATATTTGTGATACTTTCTTCATGTTTTAGTTATGCATTAGACTTTTTGAATTCTAGTATGGGGTTTTTAAGACTTAGGCTAGGAAACATTGAGGACAATGTTTGATTTTAGTATGGGGTAGTATATCTTCGATATGATCTTACCTACTTTTTGCCATTGTTCTCACGTACCCCGTTTTTCCTACAAAATTTTCAAAAAAATGAAAAATTTTAAAATTTTCAAAAATAAAATAAGTGTTTTTGTCACAATTTTGACTTTCTTGCTGGGTAAGAATAAGAGTAAATTTTGACCCAATCGAGCATGTTGAGCTCTAGCTTGTTCCTTTTAGGCTAAGCGTTCGCTAATTCGCGAAGAACGAAAAATGATAGAGTTAAGTATGAGTAGGATGCTAAACAAGGATTAGTTGGAAATCTTAAGAGCTCATGTATGTAACTTGTTGCTTTTTCTCCCATAAGCTCTTAACCGGATTAATATACGTGCTATTTTTGAAGATTAAACTTAAATCAACAATTTTTATGTAATATATATAGCAAAAATTTTAGTCTTAGTTCAAATTTATACTTGAATTTTTCAAAAAGAAGTCTTCTTTAAATAAATGAGTTTTAATTAAAAAAATGATAAAAAAATTAATAAAAAAAAAATAATAAAAAAAATATATAAATATAATATAATAAAAGCTGTGGGTTGATAAAAGTTTACTACCTCTTTCTGGCTCACAACCGATGTGGTAGTCTTCTAAAGAAAGCCCATAGTAAGATTAAAAATCCGAGACTGATAAAAGTTTGCTGCATCTTGCCGGCTCACAACCGATGTTGCAGCCTTCTAAAAGGTCGAGGGTTGCAATTGCATAAATGTCTAAATAGTTAAATTAAATTAATAATTGACTTCTTTTTGTTAAATTCAAATATGCTTTTGCACTTTGACTATTCTATTTTATAGGCTATGAATATTCGGAAAACCTGAGAGTTTTTGAATCCTAAGGTCCGTGAGTCCCGATACTAGTCTTTGTGGGGTGTCAAAAGCCTGGCCACTTAGCCGCAAGGTTGGGATGTGCCGAGACGAAAGTCGCTACAGGGGATGATCTCGCCTTTAAACTCATTATTCTAAGGTGGAACGTAAAGCATAGTATATTGCAAAATGTTAATCATGGTTGAATTCAGATTAGCACACTCACTTAAGATATAATAAATGTCGGGAGTAAAAAAGTTCACAAGTTGCAAATATGAGTAGTGCTAGCATCCTTACTGATATTTAGCTATGATTTTGTTTTAAGCTTGGTTTGGATAAGTAAAAAGTCGGGAACGATGAATTTATCCTTTTTGGGGCATTCTCGGAATAGAAATGCATCTTGTTCTATGATCCATAACAGTTATGAAAATAACGAAAGTCAAAATAATATTATAAAAAAAATTAAAGTTTTAGAAAAATGGGAAAAGGGGTGTTTTATAACTTGTGATCTCTTAACTCTCTCCACAATATTCTTTGTACTTTTCAAAAGGTTTAGTTTGGGGAAGTTTTGAGGTATTTGGTTATAAGACATATAATATTGCGTGAGGACACGCAATCGTTTAGTTTGGGAAATTTTGATATGTGTGAAAACACATATCTGTTTTATATCAAAAATAACCCTAAAAAGACAAAATTGTGTTTTAAATGCTTGAATATTCCTTGTTTTGTCTTTGTGATTATGTAGGTACGGATAAAGCAAAAATACAAGAAAATAGTCAAAACCGGGCAAACACGGACACGGGAACGGAAAAACATAAGAGCACGAAAAATAGGCCAAAACGTCAGCAAAGTTGCGTCAACCTTGGTCTCAAAATCACAACAGCTAAAAATACCCATCAAATTTCCAAATCAGCCCTCAAGATAATCCAAATTGCAAAAATAGCCCTTAAAAGCCTAACGGTGTTAACTTCTATTAATAGAAGTTAACACCCGTTACCTTTTTATATAAATCCTAACTAAGCCCGAGCCCATAATTTTATAACTAACATCCGCACAAACCCAAGTCAAGACGGGTAAAACACAAATTAAAACGCACCCTTTATAAGTTAAAACAAGGGCGGGAGATACAGTTTTACTGTTCATCTCCTTCCCCAATTAACCACTAGATAAAAAACAAAGGGCAAATGGTAATTGGCAATGTGGATCAAAAATTCAAGTGTTAAAGTACAACATGGCAGGGTTAAAAACGTCTTCATGCATTGATTGAAGAAAAAACCCAAGAAAGTATGGACACGTTGGCAAGCAAAAGAAACACTAGGAATGAGTTAATTACTCTATTTCCTCACAAAACAACACACAAGTGTCACATCACGGATTGCCACGTTGGCAATCCGTGTGCTCACACTTGTGATCCAACGGTGAAAATAGAGCATCCAATGATTGGATTTGATCAAAGGGCCAAGAAAGAGAGAGCGTGTAACTGAATTTGCATCTGGAAGCTTCATCAACTGGCTATATAAAGCCCTTCATCCTGACACACGAGTGTATCTTTTCTTTTCTAGTTTTTTTTAGCTTAGTTCTTAAAAATTTAGTTTAAGTAGTGGTTAGCTTTTAAATTTTAGCCTTTAAAATCTCATAATTTAGTCATTGTAATCAGCTTTTAAGTTCATTGTAATCTGTTTTTGAAGTTAATGAAATAAAATTTTCTTTATCTAAATTTTCATAAGCTTTTAATCTCTCAAAAGTTATGCTACTATTTCATAAGCTTGTCATAAGCTCATCTCAAGCTCTCACAAGTCTCTAAGCTTGTGATTGAGGTCAATTGTTAGTTTAATCTACACAAATTCAGTAAAATAAGATAAATACCTTTGCTTAATGGGTTTGAGCTTTTGGAAGATGAGCTAAACAAGGAAGAGCTCATAAGGACTTATACTAGCTTATCCTTAAGATAAGCTAGAGCTGTTGATGCTCATTTGAGCTTATTGTTGCCTTTGTTAAGCTAAGGCTTAAGTAAGTCTTCATTAATTTTACTTGTCTTTTAATACTTAGTTTAGATCTGCTTATTTACTTATTATTTTGCTTAATCTGCCTTTTTTAGTTATTTATTTGTGCTTATTGTAAATTCATCTGCTTATTATTTTAATTGATTATCTATTTTTGTTAGTATACTTAAATATTCATAGATTTGTTTTGAACTGTCATAAAATATTTAAAAAACTAAAAAACATTAGCTTAATGTGTAGATTAATTTGCTTTATGGCTTATTATTGTGGATTAGGATTGCTCATTAGGCTTATTATAAGTTGTTCATTATCTGTTAATCAAGTTGTGTTCATTAGATTTCAAAATTGCTAGTTCAAGTAAAATCTGTCAAGGATAAAGGAGTGTTTGGTTTTAATCATTTTTGACCTCTAAAGTCATAAGTGAATTGTGCTTATTTTACTTGGGTTAGGTTTCAATTTTCTATTTAAATAGTTCGTGAAAAAGAGTTTTCAAAGATTTAGATTTCAAAAATTAAGCATGTTTAAGGCTCTAAATTCTTTATTTCTGCACCAGGGGGGAGCAGTTTCTCTTTTGATCTTTTGGAATTTTTGAACCAAGCCTTTTTTTGAGCTTGGTTTTTGGACTTGATTAGAGTTTAGACACACTCAATAAGAGTGTGTAGTGCAGGGTTGTCACTTAAGGATACCTGCAAGTTGGTTTTAACCATTTAGTCAAGTGCATCAGTAGGACACACTGCAGTCTTAAACTGCAGTGCTTTTTGATCAAGATTCTAGTAGCTTAAGTAGGTTAAACTTGTTCAAATTTAGTATGCTTATAGTTTAGATATAGGTTAAGGTGTTTATAAAACTTGTTTTTACATTCTTAGCTTATTTCTTAGGGTAAAATTAGCTTTCAAGTCATCAAAATCTTAAAAAAACCAAAAAAACAGTAGAAGTAATCATTAGTTTTCTAATCCTTGATTTTTTGCTTAAAAGTATTGGAATTTTCAATAAATTTGATTCATGAGCTTATAAGTAGCTTGTTTTAAAGTTTCTAAATCTTAGGCCTCAGTTGTAGCTTATTGTTCTTTTTAGCTATCTTGTTTTTTGAACTTTTAGTGACTTTTTTTTAGTTTAGCCCATTGATAGCTAGATTCAGTTAGCATCAAGTGTTTTCAGTTTAAGTAGCTTATCATTTTTAACTTCTACATATCATAAGCTATCTAGGACAGCTTTTAGTTTTAAAATTGAGCTTAAATTGAGTTAAGTGCAATCAATTAAGTGAAAAATAACTTTTTAGCTCTCAAAAGCTATATTCCTGTAACAACCAATTTCACAAGCTCTTTTTAATAAGCTCTAGTTGTTTTAAGATCTTTTGAAAAACATTTCCTAGTAGAATTTAAGCAAAGTTTTTAGAAAAACCAAGTTTTACTTTATAGGGTGCTTATTTGCTAGCTTATTTTTAAGCTCAAAGTAGCTATTAGGGCCTGTTTGGTTTTTAGTCTTGCATAAGTGCTTATTTAGTTTTCTAGCTTATTTAGTTGCTTATTTTTAGTTCTATTTAGCTCATTAGCTTAGGTTTAGCTTATTCTAGCTTATTTGTTTAAATTTGGCTTATAAAGTTTCTAGCTTTTTTTTGTTTAAGTAAAACCAAAAATAAAAAGTAGCTTAGTATTTTCTGGTCGTATTATAAAGCTGTATAACAGCTTATTTATGCTTTTCACAAAAAGTTTCTTTTATTAAAAATGTTTATTTTCAAGTGCTTAACAACTTTTGTTCTTTAAGTTTAAAAAAAAAAGGAAAGTGGAAATCGAGGGTGAGCAAGGCTCGAACCCCCGACCTCAATACCTCAACCCTTTTATAAACACACACACCACACTCCCTACCGCTGTGCCCTTGGGTCTTTTTCATAAGACTCTTGCATAATTTATTTCTTTTACTCTTTTAGTCCTTATAAGCCTATTAAGCTGTTTCAGCTTATTTCAGTTATTTGAATAAGCTGTGAATTATAGCTTATTTTTCCTAGTTTTAAGTAGTGTAAGTATTTTCATGTAATTTTTTCTAGAATTTTTATAGTTCGTTTAGTAATTTTTTAACCATTTATTTTTCATTTAAAAACTTTAAAAAATCATTAAAAAATAGAAAATAATCAAAAAAAATATATATTTTTTTATAAAATTTTCTTTTATCATAAAGTTCATAGGAAAATTAGTTTAGCTTTCGTAGGGTCTAAATTGCAAAATTTCGTTTTTTAAAGAACGGGATTTTTTCGTGTTTTAACGCTCATTTTAACTCCGTTTTTTGTTTCTATTTTTTTTTTTTTAAACATTACTTTTTAGTCAAATAGAGTTCCATTTAAAGAAAAAAATTTTGTTAGGTTTATTTATAGTATTTAGGGTTTTGAACCTCCGTTTAAGGGTCCGTTTTGCGTTTTTTAGTTTTAAATTTGTTTCCCGTTATTTGTCTTATTTTTAATTATTGATTTGTTTAATTTCAATTTTTAAAAGTAGATACATCAAATCAATCTTTTGTTTCCATTCAATATCATTGTCGAGATCAAACGTAGTTTCAATTTAACAAGTCGTTGGGGGGGATTACGACCCGGGAATCATATTCCCGGTCTTAATATACGGTTTTTTAAAAAGATTTTTTTTTTATATTAAAAATTTATATATATTGTGAAGATTTTCCTTTTTTACCTTTGTCCTCCTAGGGTTATCTGGTAATTTTCCATTCGTAATTGTATATATTATATTTTTTGTGTGTTAGATTCTACGATCTGCTAACACAGCAAGAAATAGAAGAAATCATAGATTGAAAACTCATAATTCTTACAGTATTCGTATTTGAACGATTAAATACAAAAAGTAAGTAAAGTGTGATCTCCCTTGGACTCCAGGTGGAATTCTTTAAAGGTTGGAAGCATTTTTCGCCTCTCCAATTGCCTGTGGATGAAGTGATGTTAGAATAGCTTGAATGAGGCCTCTATTTATAGGTATTGAACCTGTTACGGTGCAACCAATAAAGGAGTTACGCTGTAACCATCATACACGGCATTCCATATTTAAATAATTTGTTACTACGTAACCAGATATGGTGTTACATCGTAACCTTCAAATAATGTCCATAAGTACGTGATCTTCATTCCATATTTGTGGATCTTCATGGTTACGGCGTAACTGGATATAGTGTTATGCCGTAACTCCAACTTTGATAAGATTTCCTTCCAAATATATGGTTACGACGTAACTAGATATAATGTTACGCCATAACGTGGTCCTTGATCTTTGTACTTGCTTAATATATGTTACGGTGTAACCATTTTTGGGGTTACGCCGTAACATCCTTTAGAATTTACACTTTAAGTCCTTTTCCCTTGTTTCTTGTCACTTTCCTGCATCTCACCTGGAAACTACAAAATGATAGAAAATATCTCGTTTTCGAGCATTATTGAAACATTTGCAGGTAATATAGGGGGGTATTTTGACACTAAAAAGTATTAAATATTTGATGTTTTCAAATATCCCCCCACTTAACTTCTTCTTGCCCTCAAGTAGAACCTGTTAGAACATTTCATAAAAAGTTTCTTAAGAATAATTTCAGGAAATGAATTTATAAATCTCGTATGCTAGAAAACATCAAAGCCGAACACCTCACAAAAAGGGGATAAAAAGTCACTCAGCTCTCCACTAGTCTAAGTGTTTCATTTTAAGGGTGATCGCTCAATTGCACAGTCATAGCATGAGTTATATTAATACTATCAAAAGCAAAGAACAGCCCAAATCTGCACCAGAAAAAATATAAAGGTCAAAAACCAACCACCCCGTCCACCTCACCACAAGTGAAAACCCGGCAGTCACCCGTTTAACTTCACTCCCAGGTCACCCACCCCTAACCAGGTAAGTAACCACCCCCCCCTCCCCCCCCACGAGCACCCAACCACACCGGAAAATGTCCACCCACCAGACTGACCCCAATGCCCAGGGAACACACGCGTTTAAGTTCGCAAATCAGATCAACAATAAAGGGCTACTAAGCTCCATTCTTCATAAGTATAGTAGAAGGAAGACTTGGAGTAAAAATAGCAACAAGCACCAAAATAACAAAATGTTCTTGGTGCAAAAATAGGCTACAAGCTCTATTATTTAAAATATAAATATATATAGCATCTCTAAGACAATTTTATAGCACATGGGGTGGCTTTTTGATTCACGCCTCTATCCCTAGTTCTTCCTTTTCATCATAATATGCAAAATGAAACAGGAGAAAAATTATCTATTAAATAAGTACCCCTAGGGCCAACATCCGAGTATAAAACCCTCCCGCCCACAAAAAGAGATAACACCAGTCTCCCGGCGCGGAGCACCCCGTTGTGGCACAATCCTCACCCCCCACACCCGCATAACGTGGTTCATACACCCGCCAAGCCAATCCAACTCGTACCCTAAACCCCACGCCCCCCATAGCCAACCGCTAGCCCGGAAATTCAAGCACACCGTCCCCTACCGCCAAACTGTGTGACTTGTGCACCGTGATCCCATAATACCCTCATCCCACACCCCCAATTGAGTCCGCCCACTCAATGAAAAGTTGTCCCCGTGCTCAAACTGGTTTACCACAACCCCACCACCACAGATCCGATTCCACCCCCGGTAAACACCCGTGCTGGACGACAAGACAGGATAACGACCCGACCCAAAACCACACCCCTACACGGCACAAAGTGGTGCTTACAAAAGAGATTCCATCATAGAACTATCTCTGCTAATCAATTAGTCTCGAAAAGAAGTAAAAGCCAAGTTCTACAAGATCTACACTACAACCTCCGCCCCTACAATCTCATACTAGGCAAAAGTCGACCACACTACAGGAGCGCTGCCACAACGGCCACCCTCACACCGCGTACTACTAAACAATGGACCCGAGCCTACCAGCCCCGCTAATACACGAACAAAAGTGAACACACCCAAGATCAACCCCAAACCCCAATTGCAACCCAAAAACACAGACCACAAGGAAAATCGAAGGCAAAACATAACGTCAATGGAACTGAATACACCTCCCATCCCCCAACAAAAGATTTGTACACTGAGTCCTAATGATACAATAATGGAGAAAAGAAATAAAAAGGAAAGAGTAGAAAGAATTAAGATATAAACACCCTGAGTCTATGCTTTATTGAGAAATTTGAAATTTAGGCGGAAAACATTATATATTTCAATTTATCTCGCACGCTCTTTATTCCCAAGTGATCACAAAACAAACCAAGGATTGTGAAGATTTACAGAATCGTGTAAGCTCCAGAATGATTATTATAAGCACACACTACACGTCATTCCACCCCCATCCCCAGCCCACCAGTCCACACTTGCCCATCGCCACCATCCCCACAGACAAACACCCCAGGTTAAATCAATTCCAAATATTGCCCAAATCCTCCCCAAATCAAGAATTATCAAATCAAGAACGTGGATACACAAGACATCGATCATATCAATGAACCATTGAACTATGTTGCAACACACCCTCAATCACTGGCGTTATACAATAAGAAACCCCCCGTCCTAGAATACACACCGGCGCATAATATTTTAGACAAACTCCTATAATATATCTGCAAACACCACTACACGTCAGAACCTCCTCATTTAACCAAACGTGAGTCCAAGACTCACCAAGGCAGATAAACATACGCCCCCACAAACAAAACCCACTAGAACGGCCACATCATCAAGAACTCAAAAAACAGACCAAAGGCGACACACTCGCACCAACTTCAAAACACACCAACAAAAGCAGACTTTTACGCAGTCAAATGCCATATAAGTTCCGAAATTTCATTCAATTATACATCAAAAAGTCTTATCACATACAAGAAATCCCAACAAACTTCCCAAATAGAAAGATAATGACAAAACCATATAAGCACAACCATCCCCAGAATCAAATAAATAAATGAAATAATAAGGATCATTCCCCCAAGGATTCTGTAAGTTACCACATCTTTCATTGTAACTGCTTCTTACTCCGCCTTTTTTTAGTCATTTAACAAAAAGGGGACTAAAGTATGCAACTTTGATTCGAAAAACCACTAACCACTACTCGATCCTATCTAAACCGACCTTAACAACTCAGAATTTACCCTCCATGACGCAGCCTTACGAAACTGAACCCTTGAGCATAGAAACTGAAACTAGAAGGTAAGTAATAATAACTAGCAAATAGATAAGACCTTACACCTGCTGTTCAAATAAACGGTTAATACATTTTAACATTAAGCTTTCCCCTGAGACCCATATGATAACCCTAATCATAAATCTTACAATTACCTTTCGTAGGCTCTATGTACTGATCACAATGAAGAAAACTAAGTATCGAACGAACTTGATGCTGAAGTAGAATAACCCAAACTATGTGTTTATAGTCTTGTACAATCCACGATAATGACGTCAAACTTATAAAAACATCTGAAAAATATAAGTAGAAGAGCGCAACCTCTTACAAAAATCCACATCTGTTATAATGAGACAAAACCTACCAAAGTAATAGCAAATGTGAGCTTTGGGCACCATACATAAGAAAAAACAAATCACACCCCTTTAACTAGATTTTGACAAGTCTTTTTCGTCACAACATTGAAAACACAAACAAGTTACCTGACCAAAGTTATAAGCCATTTGAGATATGATAAACACAAAACTTTGAAGCTTCAATAGCATGCAACTATAACACGAACCAAATGTGGCAGTACTAACTCTATGATGTCACTAGACAACATAAATTACACAAGCAGCAATAATCATATAAGAGCATATACCAGAACAAATCTATAATCCAAGAATCATCCCTTAAAATCTAGATGCGGAGTAAAAAAGCCCAATAACAATTATTGATTGAAAGCCCCCGAGACCATAAGATTAGAAGATAATGAATAAAGTCCTAATCCTAATATAAGGCATGTGATATTGCGTGAGGATACGCAATCGTTTAGTTTGGGGAATTTTGATAAGTGTAAAATACACATATCCTTTAATACCTAAAATGACCTAATTAAACCCAAAACAGACCAAAAATGGCAAAAATATGCTTGTATTTGTGTCTTGTGTGTGCAGGTACGGATATATCAAAAATCACAAGAAAACCGTTAAAAACGGGCAAACAAGGACACGAGAATGGAAGAGTGAACAAAAGCCGGAAGCCAAAGCCAGAAAAAGTCAAATCTACAGTTAACTCCAGTCAATCTTGGTCAACAGAAGTCAACAAAACCTAAAAATATTCCACTTTAATCCTCCAAGTTTCAGAAAAGTTCAAAAATGACCCTTGGGCTCTTAATGGGCCTCAAAACCCTAAAAACCCTACCAAGATACCATTTAAACCAAAAGCCCAATCCAAAAGCCCAACTAACTAGTCCACTTCTCTTTTGTATAAACCACAGGGACCAATCTTGTAATTTCCGAAACACCTTTTACACTACAAAAAGAGAAATGCAAAGACAAGGACTGGATTTGCAATTTAGCCAAAGTCATAACTGAAAATTACCCTTTCAGTTAAAATTTGGGCGCCAAATGAGTGACACTATTCACCCATCGTCCCCAGCTTTCACCATAGGTAAATCAAAGGGCTTTTTGAAATTAAAGGGTACGGATGTCTATTCAAGAGGTCTACAATGAAATGGCAAGGCTAAATCAGTCTAATCAAGTGATCTCATTAGCTCACTTAAGCAATCAAGCCACGTGGCTATGGAGAAAGCACAATGGAATGAGGATTTTGCATTGATTTCACTCAGCAAACTAACACAAACGTCACATCATGGATTGCCAGCTTGGCAATCCATGTGAATCCCAAGGTTGATCAAACGGCCACAAATCATTCTCAAATGATTGGATTAATGGAAGGTGGTGATTTAAAGGAGCGGGGGAATGACTCAGACTCCTAGAAGCTTCATGTTGAGGCTATAAATAGAGACCTCAGCTCACACACACAAGGGTGTTAATTTTTATCTTCTTTTTCTAGTTTTTTTTAGTGTAGCTTTTAGATAATTAGCTTATTTGTAATTCTCTTTTAAATCAGATGTAATTCTCTTTTATATAATGTAATCAAAGCTTTTTAAATAAATTCAGTGTTTGTCTTTTCTTAATCTCTTTTACTCATTCAAATCTGTCAATAAGCCTTCATAAGCTCTAATAAGTCTATAAGCTTATTATGGAGCTGAATTAAATCTTAATCATACCTAAGCCTTAAAATCAGCTCTAAATCTAATTACCTTTGCAATTTGGACTTTTGAATATGGAAGGGGAGTTAACAATGGAGGAACTCCCAAGGACCATTACCCTAGCTTATTCATAAGCTAGGGAGCTAGTAGATAAGCTCTAAGAGCATAATAAGCCTTGTTAAGCTAGGCTCTTTGTAAGTTTTCTTTTAAATTCCTTTTGTCTTTCAAATTTCAGTTAAATAAATGCTTAATAGTATAGATTACTTACTTGCTTTCATGTTATCATATATGCTTATCTAGTTGCTTATCTTGGCTTATTTGTGCTTTATTTTGATCTCTGATTAAGTTTTAACATCTGTTTTTAAGCTTTATAGTCTTAGATAATAGTTTCAATTTCTGTCTTAAAATTTCTATAAAAATCCAAAAATATAGTAGAATAGTTTTAATTCTTAGAATTTAGTTAATCCAGCTATTGATTCATGTTTATTAAGCTTGTTTTAAGCTCATAGTTATCTGGTAATTAGGTTGTGTCAATTGGATTTCATTAATCATAAGCTATTTCATAATTCTGTCTCACATTAAGGAGTGTTTGGATTTAGCTTAATTGACCACTAAAAGTCAAAGAAATTTGGGTAGTTCAATTTGGACAGCTGAGTTTTTAGTAATGAATGAATTTTAAAAAAGTTTTGAAAGTTACTTTAGATTTTTAAGCATTTTTGAGTTTATTATCTTAAGCTTTGCACCAGGGCACTTTTTCCTATTCCTTAAGCTTGTGAAAATTTGATCTAAGCCTTCCAAGGCTTAGATCTTGCTTGCATTGTATTTTTGCACTCAATTGGAGTGTGTCTAATGCAGCTATAACCACAAGGGTACCTGCACTTTTGGTTTTACCTTTGGCCAATTGCATCAGCATACACTGACTAACATACTCAGCATATGCTGAGTATGTAGTCTGTCTTTAAGCCCTATTTTAAGCAAGCATTTGTAGGGTTTAGAAGCTTATTCTTTAGTATCTTATAGATTAGGAATAGCTTTATATAGATTAGGGCTTAACTTTCATTTTCTAGCTTAAATTCCTAGGTAAATTTTAGCTTAAAAGTCACTAAAAAGTCAAAAAGCCCAAAAACAGTTCTTAGTTTAAGTAGCTTTCTAAGTTTTAATTTCTAGCTTATAACTTAAGTTTTTATGATTTGGTTACTTAGCATATATATAGGTAAAGTAGTTTTCAAAAGCTGAGTGAGTAGTATAGCTTATTGAGCAATTGAGCATATAGAATTTTTAAGCTTATTATCTTGTTTCCTGAGTTTGTTACTTTCATCATCATTTTCAGTTGTCTTCTAGTGTTTTAAGCTCAAATTTCTTTTCATAAATAGATTAAGCACATCACAAGCTTTCCAAAACTTCTTTTGTTTTTAAAATTGAGCTTAATTTGAGCTTATTGCAAGTAAATAAGTAAAAGTGAGCTTTAAGGCTCACTTACTGATTCAGCTTATTGATAAGCTCTTTTTGAGCTTATCATTGAGTTTCAGCCCTAAGAGCTTTTGTTAAAATTGATCATCACCACTTCATCTACAACTTTTATTTTATAAGTTTTTTTTAAAAGGGCTTAACTTGTAGTCGGGGTTAGCCTTCAGGGTAGTTTTCGAACTTTTTAAGATTTCTCAGTTAGTCCCTAGGTTTGCACTGTTAGACCTTTAGTCTTTTCATAGTTAGTCCTTTGTTAGTAATAGTTAGTTGGTTTAATAATTTTTATAAATAATTAGGTTTAGTTTTAATTAGTTTAATTAAACTTTAATTAAAAAGTAAAAATTAGGGCTTTTATTTTTATAAAATTTCTTATCATTTTCTCTTTTTAGTATAATTTTTATAAAATTTTTAGGGTTTATATTTTTAGCATTTTTATTATTTTTAAGTTTTTAATTAGTTTAAATTTTAGAAAATTCATATCTTAAAATCTAAAAAGCCAAAAATAGTGATTCTTTTTTCTAAAATTTTCTTTTTACTTATTTTATCTAGGAAAAATATAATTTCAATTATTTTCTATTTTTATTTTTTTAGGATTTAATTAGATTTAAATAGTTCTTAATTAATAAAAAAATTCAAAAATAATCCAATTTTTTTTTTCTTTTTCTTAAAAATTTCTTTTATCTTAATTTAGGCTTAGGAATTTAGTTTGCATTTTTAGGACTTAATTTTGATATACTTGCTTATTTGTTTCGCGTTTTAAATTAGTAGATATAGAAAACTCAATCAATCTTCGAACCCATTCAAATCTGTATCCAATATCAAGCGAGGTTTCAATTTCTCAAATCGTTGGGAAAACGACCCAGGAAATCATACTTTCCGGTAAACATACATATTTTATATATTATATATATATTTGAAAGAGTGAAAATGTCCTTAGGGAATTTTCTTAATTGCTCTTGTGATATTATATATTAGTGTATTTTATAGCGTATCAAAATTTTTGGCGCCGCTGCCGGGGATTTGAGTTAACGAATCTCTCGTTTTGTGTTTGTTGATAAGATTTGAAGATCCTTTCGTCCCCGAAAGTTTCATTTTTGTTAAAAAATTTCAAAAATTCAAAAAAAAAAAATCATAAAACCTAAAAAGTAAAAAATATTTTCCTTTTCTTTTTAGTATAGCTATCATATAAAAAACACAAAAAAAATCAAAAATATATAAAAAATTGTTCTAAAAAAAAATAAAAAAAAATAAACAAAGTTGGTAAAAGAACACCAACATATAATACCTTCAATTGAGGTATTATCATAAATAAGTTCCGGTGAACTTGAAAAGTTCCCAACTCGAACCAAAGATTTAACACTTGCCATTTGTGTCTCTACGAAATACGGCTCACCTTAAAAAGCAATTTTTAAGAGCTATCGTGAAGTAGTTGATTATTTGGTTTAAGTCTCTTTCGTGTAACCGTTAAAATTTGTTGTGAAAAATAAATTTAAAAATCCAAAAAAAAAATTAGTGTAGAATTTTTCTTTTAATTTTAGATTTTCTCTTTTTAAGTGTATGCGCACTCGCTCGCAAACTCGTAACCGTAACCGTCATCAACAACAACAAACCCTTCCGGTTGTTGTTGAACCTTGTAATTTAGAAGAACCAATTCCCGAACAAACCATAGTTGCGATGGCGGATCGAACTATGGAGGAATTACTCCGTGCACCCACCGAGGGTTACGGAGAAGCTATTGTTTTACCCGAGATCAATGCCGATCATTTTGAG